>JZKD02S0950014.1:431434-475503 GCA_000966675.3 Picea glauca
AGCTTATCAAACCCTAGTTGTAAACCTTCCAATGATAGAAAACACCATAAAAATGCCAAAGATGATCCTCCACAAGAGTAGCGCCTCACTTCCAAGAGAAAAATACCAAGACAAAGACTAAAATGATTTTCTCTCCTAAGAGAGTGAGTTATGTTATCTTTAAAATGAGGTCCAATGTCCTCTATTTATATCATCCTCATGACCTTTAATTACAAAATAGGTCATTTAAAACAATCGACAAGGCTGACTAACAATATTACACTATTTTTCACATTAAATGCTAAAAATGTCACAATGTGAGCTCAAAAGGGAGACGTCAGGCCCCTCTGAGGGAGACGTTGGCCCTTTTTGGGCAAGATCAGCATCCAGGAAGAAAAACGTTGGCCTTCCAGGGCTTCTCCAAGCTGCCACACATGCCAAATGGTGCCAGCACATTGCCACATGCTCCAGAAAACGTCCAGCTACCTCAAGTGACGTCTTGTCCATCAAAAGCCATCGTCCCATCTACAGTGGGTGATCCCCCCTAGATCGGGCTCTGCTATGGTGTCCTGGTGGAACATCCTTTTGTCTTCTTTGTGCAAATGCTCATCACAACATTGTCCTGCCTCTGCCATCCCAGCAACCATCTGATGGGCTCTTCAGCCCCATGGAGGTCCAAACTAATCATATCCCCATGTGTACCGGTCCACTGGTACCTGTCTGCCGAGTATGGTCCTGCACATAAAAGACTACGCCCTCCATGGGATCATCAGTCCTAGGGATCATAGCAATGTCAGTCATATTTAATCATTAAATTTATCAAATACATGCATGAAATCCCTAGCATATCATCTAAGAGCTCAAAGATATTACACATATCTACTATACAAAGCTGAAGAAAACCAACAGAATAACCTATTGGGTTAATACCCACAAAATATGGAAAGTTTCCTCAGAGGATCATTCAAGCCATGTTTTGTGAGGTGATAAGGTCTAGGGATGTCCAGTCACAGTAATACCAAGGGCAGGTGTTGTCTATGGGTGCCTTTGTAGGAGGCGAGTTGTACCCGTCATGGATGCATTTTTTGCATCCCTTTATTGCCTTTATTTTTCTTTTATTGCTTTTCTTTCTTTTTTACTTCAACGTCTGACTAGAGGACACTGCCTTGGCGTGGTGACCAGAGCTGACAGTGTTACCCACTAGTATCTTCACAGAGATGATAAGGTTGGCTCGTGATGAGAACCCCTTTCCCTTGGCCATGCAACCAAAGGTCACTGCCCTGGTGTGGTGACCATATGATGGCAATGTCATACTGTTGGATACCTATGAATATAATGGGTCGACTCATTATGAGACCTCCCATCCTCTTGGTTAGGTCTTGTTTTATTATTTTTCTTAGGGTCCCTTTAGTTTCTTATCGAGAGGCCTTTTATTTCCTGCTCGAGGATCCCTGGGCGAAGCATCTCTAGGTTTTATTTCTTATGGCTTTTATCTTTTACCAGCTGCTTTTACCCCCTGGGCCTTTAACCCCTTCTTCCCACAAGACAAAGTGTAACCCCAAAGTTCATCCTAATGGCTGGACTAGGGGAATGGGATGGATGAATGGGATATAAGATGTAAAATGATATAATGGTGGGAGTGGACGATGGCTCTGCAAATCCCCTTTGGTGGCTAACCAAAACCCATGAATACGAGCTTGCTAAGTCACCCCATCAATCACCCCAACAATGGTCAAGTGGATTAGTGTAAGATCCAAGCAGTTATCAAAAATGACAGGAACCTAATGCATATATAAGAAGGTTATAACGATCAAACACGACACATACCATGATACCTTGGACCAATTACCTCATGGAGCAAGAGTCCTCTCCGATGCAAGTCCAAGCCGATGGTGATGGAAGTTGTTGCTGCTAACAGGACAAGTCTAGTGAAGAAGAAGAAAGATGGGCCCTCCAGGACCATACTCAGGTCGATCCTACTCTCGGCACTTCATGTCTAGGACCTGTGGGCCTCGAGACATGATCTCCTAGTTATCCCTAGATATAGGGGATAACAGTCTTCTTTGTAAGATGTCATTTAGATCAATGTGGGGATTATTTTATATCCTTCATGTCCTCTCTTCTGGGCTTCTTGTCCATTGGTACTTCCTGTCATTGTAATCCACTGACGTATATTAAAATCATTCATGCCAATTTTCCTTAATCACTTGACTTCAAATCCTCATGGCTTATCATATCTTCATTGAGAAAACATCAAATACATAATAATTCAACAATTTCCCTTTGACAGTATGACTCTTGATGATTTCTTTCCTCCTGTCTTGTTGTGCCTCTCATGGATTTCCTTCTTATGACTAGCTAGTTTCACCTGTCAATATGATTATTTTCTGAGTCATATGCTTTAATGGACATATGACTCGAAAATAATTTCCTTGAAAAATAAAGTGTCTGCCTTTGAAATCCATTAAAATGTTATTCTCCTTTATAAATTGAATAACAATTCATCTATGAACTATTGCCTTGGGTTTGCATTTATTTATGGGTGTTAATGTTGTGTAACATGACCATGGAGTAAATCATTCCTTTTGAGCCCAAGTCATTAATTCTATTGCATTTTCAATTGGTTGTATGCATTTACTATGCGAACAAAAAAATTGGAGCCAAACTTGAAGAATAGAGATCTATGCATTATCCCGAGACCAAAGGCTAAGGTTTTTTTTCTTTAAAAGTATCTGTATTGACGGAATGGAAATACCACAGCCCTACCATTTATGGATTAAAAAGCCTCTTAAAAATGCTTCTCAAAAGTTCATAAGTTTGGCCTAATAAATAACTCTCCACTTTGCACAAATTAATAATTCTATAACTAACTCATTAATGGTATAATGGTTTCAATGGAACATACTTCCATCATCATGACTTTTAAAGTTTTGGGTTGGCCTAATAAATAACTCTCCACTGTGCACAAATTAATAATTCTATAACTACCTCATTAATGGTAAAATGGTTTCATTGAACATACTTCCATCATCATGACTTTTAAAGTTTTGGGTTGAGGATAACTAACATTCCCAACATAGAGAACATTGTGTGGAGGCTATCTTGTCATACAATTAGGGGTAGTAACTTTTTTTTAATACAAATATTGTGCATATCACTAAAATGTCCTATTATGCCCCTTATTATTATAAACCATTTTAATTGAAATATCATTATTAAAATGTGAGACACCAATATGGTTCATATGGCTCCAACATAGTTCAAGATTAGAGAGTGTTTCTTACTTTTCTATTTTTGTTTGAGATTTTTGAGAAGTGATTTTAAATCTGACATTCAAAATATGAATTTTACTTAAGATATATGGTCTTTTATTTAAATAATCCTCCATTTTTATCTAAATAATCATATATGAATTTTTCTTATCACGCATGGACTTAACTACCTTACTATATTTACAAAGGAATATCTTACTTACAAATCCCCTAATTGAGGATAAAAATTATTGAATTTACTTTTTCTTAATTGAAGATAATAAACATTATTGGATCCCTTTTTCCATTTAAATTTTTTTTAATAAGCATAATGATTAGACACTTTTTAAATTTTAATATTGTAAATTGATTTGCATCCTCCAATGAAGTTGAACGGATTGGTTGCATTTCTTAATCCAAGTTATCATAACCATGTCTCCTTTCCCCTTCCAAAAGAAGAAACCATATGAGGAGGAAACAACTTACCCATGAAACACAATTATAGAAATGTCTCTAATATCATGCCCATGTGCCATTGCATAAAAATGGATCTACTCGCCTTGAGGATTAGTTTTTTTTCTTTTGGGTAGAAATCCTAGAAAAGGAGGAGGAAGATACATGAATATTTAAGGAGTTTTATAGTAGTGGACCAAATGAGGAGAAGGTGGATTATATTGGATACTTTACTGAAGGTATCTCAGTTCTTTCAAATGTAGTTAATAAGGGGTCAAATGAGGTTTTCTTACTTATTTCTATTCCCTGTGGTGGGATTGGATGCCAATATTTGGCTATTTTGGGCAAGACTTTGTCTATAGATATCTCCCCACGGTCGGAGTTCCATTGGGGATGTGACAAAACTTTCACAAGGACAACTCTTTCCATAAATATTAGTCAAAGGGTCATTGGTGAAAGGATAGGGGGTCAAGTTGAATCCGATATTTCATTAAAATTATAGTACCCTCCTTTCTTAGAAAACCTGTTAGGAAATGAGACACACTTCTACACTAAACCTAGTAGAAGAGAGGAAGAAATATTTAATGAAGAAATTAACTGACACAACAAGCACACGGTACACATATATTTTACCCTCGAAACCCAAACCGGAAAAACCAACTTTCCTTGAACACTCTGCTTGTTGTCTTATTCATTCAGAATAAAAGGTTACATGTCTAACCTTGGTCCACACCTATTTCTTACACAAGAACAACCATATAGCCAATTTGACTTACATCTACATGAAAAGAAACCTCTAAATTACATACTCTTAGTGATTAGCCATTCATCATATAAAGATTCAAGATTCATTGATTATCCTTTTACAGCCTTACAACACGCCTTATTTATAGGATTTACAATAGGAAAACCCCAAAGAAATGGTGCCAAAAAATAGTTGCAGATCCATGCATATCATTGGCTACAAATCCTGCAAATATCGGGATTCTGTTATAGTAGACTACCAAGTCGAATTACCATCGACTACCAGTCGACCTTCATTCGGTCTTCAGTTGGTTGCCACAAGCCCACCTGTTGACCTCTTTGACTTGTTGTCGATGTCTTTACCATGTTGAACCACCTCGACCTTCAACTTAAAATTTACCCAATCAACTCACCTTGACCTTCGACTTGTTGTCGGTTCACCTCATCTTTGTATTTACCCGATCGAGCCACCTCGACCTTCGACTTCAAATGTCAGCCGATCCACCTCGAATTTCAATGCAAACAATATAACAACCTAACATTCTCCCACTTGTTGTATTCTTTGCTGAAACCATGATACCTTTGAACTTTCATTCACATACCTAGGGAAACAATTCTCATTGCCTCTCTGCACCAAGAAATCTTCACAACACTCACTGATTTGGTCAACGAGTTTGCTATGTTTTCCAATGTGTCTACTTTCTCCAGCAACACCTTGTTTCTTTCCACCATGTCTCTCACAAAATGGTATTGTACATCAATGTTCTTAGTCTTCAAATGATAAGTTGGGTTCTTTGCCAGAAATATTGTGCTTTGACTGTCACAACTTATCTTCATAGATATCTTCTCAAACTCGATTCCTAAACAAAACCTTTGCAACCATACTTCTTATTTTCTTCCATGAGTGGCTGCCATGTATTTAGATTATGTTGTTGACAAGGATACAACCACTTGTTTATTGTTCATCCAACTGATTTATCCACTAAACATATTGAAGACATATCCACTAGTCGACCTCTGTCGATCCAAATGTCCAACCCAGTTGGCGTCGACAAATCCATGTACATTTAATTCACTGTCACCTCCAGGTTTTACTTGATAGCATATAACATAATATATTGTGCTACACAAATACCTGAATACTTTATTGACAAATGTCCAGTTCTCTTTCCCAAGTGTCAACATGTATTTGCTCAAAACTCCCACATAATGGGAAATTTCTGGTCGAGTGCAGACCATCATATACATTAGATTACCAACAACACTTGCATAGGGAACACATGCCATGTACTCTATTTATTCATGTGTCTTTGGACATTGTTCAACAATTATCCTTTCTCCCACAGCAATTGGCACCTTCACAGGTTTGCAATATTGCATATTGAAACGTTTTAACGCTATTTTAATATACTTTGTCTGGTTCAACCAGAGATTTATGGCTTCTCAATCTCTCTTAATCCATTCCCAGATTCAAGTTATCCACACCGAGATCCTTCATGTCGAACTTGGAGGATAGTTTCTTCTTCACCTCCTTTATTGCATCCATGCAATTTCCAATTAGCAACATGTCATTGACATACAAAACTACATATATGAAACACCCACCTTCTTCTTTGGAATATATGTAATGATCAACTTTTCTTCTCACAAATCCCAAACTAAGGATGTATGTGTCGAACTTTTGGTACTACATCTTTGGTGATTGCTTTAGACCATAAATGGATCTTTTCAGTTTGCACACCAAATATTTCTTCCCCTTTACTACAAATACTTCATGTTGTTTCATGTAGATTTCTTCTTCCATGTCCCCATGTAGGAACGTTGTCTTCACATCCATTTGTTCTATTTTTGGATCAAATGTTGTAGCTAGAGACATTATTACTCTAATGGAAGTTAATTTTGCAACAAGGGAAGAAAACTCACTGAATTTGACTCCTTTGACTTGGGAATATCCTTTCGCTACCAGTCGAGCTTTGAATTTCTCGACTTGACCTGTTGCATTCATATTCTTCTTGAATACCCATTTACTATTGGCAGGCTTTATTCCGCTAGGAAAATTGACTTAGTCCCATGTCTCATTCTTGTGCAAGGATTCCATCTCTTCGACCATGGAGTCCTTCTAGGGTTTTCCCTCTACTGAGTCAACTGCCTCCTTGATCGACTTGGGCTTATTGTCGATAGAAGTTAACATGAATGTGGAACATAAGTGGGGAAAAATATTCCTTTCGGATAGTTTTATTACTCTTTTTGACCTCCTTACAATCGGGTTCGATTGTTCCACCTCCTTACAACTGAGTTTGGTTGTTCCACCTCTTCCTCTAATTGTTCCACCTCTTCTTCATTCCTCAGTTCAAACTGCACCGTCTCAGGATTATTCTCAGTCTAAAAAATTTCTTCAGGCTTGGAATTACTTCTGAATTCTCTGAAGACCACATCTCGACTGTACATTATTTTCCTTGATGCAAAATCCCAGAGCTTATATCCTTTCATTTCTTCTTTGTATCCAATGAAAATACATTTGATTGCCTTCTTTTCCAACTTGCTCCTCTTTTCCTTGGGAACATGCACAAATGCATCACATCCAAATACTTTGAGATGTGAAACTGAATTATTCTTACCCAACCATACCTTATGTGGAGTTGTGTTGACTAGCATCGATGAGGGAGACATATTCAATAGGTATTTTGTAGTGTCAACTGCCTCCATCTAGAATTCTTGTGTGAGCTCAGCACCACTGAGCATGCTCCTTGCCTTTCCCATCAATGTTCTGTTCAGTCTCTTGGAAAATCCATTTTTTTGTGGGGTATATGGTGTGGTATTTTGGCGTGTTATGCCACATTGCTTGTAGAACTGATCAAATTATTTTCCACAGAATTCACCATCGTTGTTAGTTCTCGACACCTTAATATTATTATCTGTCTGGTTTTCTACAAGATATTTAAACTCTTTGAATTTCTCGAAAACCTCTAATTTATTCCTTAAGAAATACATCCATGTCTTCATGGAAAAATCATCTATGAAGGGGACATAATATAGGGATCCACCAAGTGAAGGCACTGTAATAGGGCCAAACACATCACTATGAACCAATTCTAGAATCTCATTTTCCATTGTTGAACCAGACGAGAACCTCACCCGAATCTGTTTTCCATATATACAATGTTCACAAAAGTCGATTTCTAAATTACATTAAGGAAAGTCTTCTACCATACCTCTTTTATGCATAGCTCGAAGTCCTTTTTCTCCAATGTGTCCCATCCTCTCATGCCATAGCATGTTCAGGTCGACTTTATGATGACTTCTCGAGTCAGTTTGAATCGACTCAGTCCAAGCCGATTCGAGTCGAGTAAAATTTAGGAACAATGATGATGTTGCATCCAGTCGAGTTGACACTCCCTAGAAACTTGTATAGGGTTCCAATCCGAACTCATTTCATTAATACCATCACACCTTTGACCATCTTGCATGCATCCTTTTGAAATAGAGTGTGTACACCAACATCATTCATCTTACTGACATATATAAGGTTTCTTGCCAAACCTGGAATGTGTATCACACCTGGAAGTGTTCTACTCCTCCCATCTTGTAGTATTAGTCGAACTCTTCCTTGTTTGAAAATTTTGGTTGTCGAGTTGTCACCCAAGAACACCTCTCCTCCTTAATATTGTTCATATTCACAGGACCATTCTCTATGTGGTGTCATATGATAGGATTCTCCTGAGTCAATCAACCAAACATCTTGATTCGACTGTGTACTCGTCAACGCCAGGTACACATCACCTCCCTTATTTGGTGTTGTATTTCTCTCAGTCAACTACTTCTCGTCGGATCCTATACTAAATTCCATCACCTTCTACTTGCAGTCCTTTTTGTAATTCCCAACTTTAACACATTTCCAACATCTTCTTATCAACTAAACCAGGGATTTAGATCTACCCTTCAACTTAGAATTGCTACCAGAGAATTTTCCTTTATCTCTATCAATCGGCCGACCTCTCACCACTAAATCATCTTTGATCGATCCTTCCATGTTCTTTCTTCTCATTTATTCTGAAAGTAGAGATGCAACCACGTCTTATAGTGCTAATGTGGTTGTATTACTCCATATAGCCACGACTAAGCTATCCCATGAGTCTGGAAAAGAACATAATAGGATTATACATTTCTCCTCCTTAGTGATTTTAATATCCACAGAATATAGGTGGCTTATAATGGTATTAAACGCATTTAAATTCTTATTCATTGAACTGCCATCACTCATCCTCAAAAGATATAGTTCATTTATGAGAAACAACTTATTTGCTAGAGATTTTGAATGGTAAGATATTCCCAACTTGCCCCACAGTTTCTTAGACGAATATTCACTTGAGACATTCAACAGTACCGAATCTGCAAGACAAAGTTGAATCGTACTCCTTTCTCTTCTCTTGAGTTTCTCTCATTCTTTCATCGAAATTCTTGTCAACATGGTACCTGGACAAACCACTATCCATTACTCTTGATCTACAAGAATATCTTCAATTTTAAGCTTCCAAAGCTAAAAATTCTTTCCATTGAATTTTTTTATCTCTATTCTAGAGATGCTCGTCATTCTTTAACACAATATTTAGCATAATCTTTAAATATTTCAGAATTACTACTCTTGTTGAACCTAGGGTTTATCTTAGATCCAATATTGTTAAGCCAAACTATGATACCACATGTTAGGAAATGAGACACACTTCCTCGCAAAACCTAGCAGAAGAGAGGAAGAAACATTTAATCAAGAAAGTAACTGACACAACAAGCACACAATACACAAATATTTTACCCTCGAAACCCAAACTAGGAAAACCAACATTTATTGAGTGTTCTGCTCCTTCTTGTCTTATTCATTTAGAATAAACAGTTACATGTTTAACCTTGGTCCACACCAAAGACATAATTGAAATCATATCATCTTTCTTACAAAAGAACAACCTTGTAGCCAATTCGGATTACATATACATGACCAACAACCTATAAATTACAGACTCTTAGCAATTAGTCATTCATCATCTAAAGATTCAAGATCCATTGATTAGCCTTTTACAACCTTAAAATACGCCTTCTTTATAGGCTTTACAATAGGAAAACCCTAAATAAATGGCACCCAAAAACAATTATAGATACATGCAGATCATTGGCTATGAATCCCACAAATATCGGGATTCTATTACAGTCGACTACCAAGTCAAATTATTGTCGACTACCAAGTCGGAATACCATCGAATACCTATCGGCCTTTACACTCTCGCCAGTTAACCCCTTGTTGGTTGAACTCTTTGACTTTCTATCGATATATTTACCATGTCGAACCACCTCAACCTTCGACTTCGAATTTACCCAGTTGACTCAACTTGACCTTCTGCTTGTTGTCGATCCACCTCAACTTCGTCTTTACCCGGTCGAACCACCTCGACCTTCGACTTCGACAGTCAGTCAATCCACATCGAATTTCAATGCAAATAAGATAGAAACCCAACAATACCAAGGGGTTGGATCCATTGTTGGCAAGGCCTTGAAGGCCTCTAACATAATCATTCATGTCAAACAAAGGTGTGTAGTTTAGATTTTTTTGGATTGTTCATTATCCAAAGTTTGCCATGCCTGTAAGAAATAGGTGTTTACCACTTATGGGGAATGTTTCGGATTATTTGAGGGATGAAAAAATAAGGAAGTCCCTTATGTTAGAGGCCCTCTAGTAAACATAGGAAGGATCCATATAAAGTGTGTTAAGAGGTCGAGAGATAAGACTAAACTAGTGTTCATTGAGGATATTACAATGGAAAATGTGGTGGAGTTGTCCAATAAAACTCTAACTATGCATTTCTATGTTTTTTTATTTTATTTCAGAGAAGAATCTATTGATCAGGATGGAGAGCCATTAGAAGTCTCTATTAGGATATAGGCCTGACTTTCATATATTGGGTAAAGGGTGGCTCTATTTCAACTTCCAAAGTGAGGAGGATGTGAAGAAGATACTATAGGTGAAGTGGATGTGTTGTTCTACCTATTTAACATTATAAATGGTCATCAGCATTCGACACTAGAACAAAGAGGATTTCTAAGCATTTTATATGGGTAAAGATACTAGGCTTATCATTGAGCCACGGTTTGTTGAATCCATCAAGGTTATTGGGAATTGTTTATGATATTTTATAGAATTTGATGATTTTGAATCAATATCCTCTCAAATGGCATCTTGTATCTTATAGTACTTGGACCTATAGAAAGGGTTGGTGAAGAAAATTGATATTGAAACGAGTAGTTGCAACTATACCCGAAATTTGGACTATGTTGGTATCCCCTTCCCATGATCTAGATGCCATTCTTATTGCTAAAGTGGAGGTGTTTCATCTAAGTTTCCATGGAAAAGTGTGGAGAAGCGTGTTGATTTAAAAGATTGTTTTAAGGTCTTCAAGATAACATCACGAGGATAAATCCCCCTACATTTTTAAAGAGGTGGTACTCCTCTATATTTAAATAATATACAAGAATATATAAAGGGCTTGTGAGAGGACCAGACTTATTCTTGAAGCACATATTCACATGCAAATAATACTTGAGAAAGGACAAGGCATCTTCCAAAAAGTAAATATTCACACTATAATACAATATTATAAACCAAGAGAGTAAATAGTTTCACACAATGAAACTTGTATCATAGTATTTAGCAAAGTAAGACACATTAGTTAGAAAAAGGAAAGACTATAAGGACCACATATGGAAGATAAGTTTAAATTATCATTCAATTAATATATAAAGAAATTTTGATATACACACATTTGAAATCTCATGCTTAAAATTAAAAGTATGAGAAATCACTAATGTAATGTCCCGAATAGTTCTCCGAGAGCCTAAAAAAATAATATATTTAATTTTAAAAGCAATTAAAAATTTCATAAAAACTAAATGGCATTTTTCTTTCAAAGAGGACTGGGATTGGGCTCCCCGGGTCCATGAAATTAAAGAAATACCTGGAAGATAGAAAGGAGACAGTCAGGGATCAATGTTGAGCATATTTTTTCTCACCTCCAATTGCCCTAGATTGTCCCATATCCTGACCTATTTTTCCTCATACATATGAACTCTTTGCCTATTTTCCTCAACAAACATGTATTTTATCAATTATTGTGTACATATGAGGTAACTTATGTTTAATCATGATTTATGATGATTTATTAATTATTTGAATTGAATATTTGATGTTTAAAGCTCTCTAATTACTTTGAATGATCTAATCATAACTTATGACAACAACATCTATTCATATGGTACCTGTTTCAGCATTCAATCGGTACTCATCTCGTCCGGTGCCTATTTTTGCACTCGTCTAATACCTATCTTTGCGATCGTTTGATACCAATACTCAGCTCATCCGGTACCTATTTCTGCGTTCATCAGGTACTTTTCCTGTGTTATTCTGACATCGATTTATATGACTGTGTGCATTCAATACCGATTTATATGACTGTGTGCATCCGATACCAATTTATGTGACTGTGTGCATCCGGTACTAGTCTTTTTCTCCAGTTGGGTGTGTCCGATACTCGCTCTGTAATTGCAAGATTGGGTGTTTGAACAAGGTTGTTCCAATGGGTACAAAGAATTTGTTGGCTCAAACATTCTTTGTTCGTTGAAGACCATGATACATTTCATCACTCATTCACTTTGTGTCATGAGGGTGACATCGTTCCCTTAAAAATCGATACATCAACCAATTGTAATATTTGTGCAAATATTTGATGTTATCTCTAGACTTTGATTCTAGCGGTTGTTTCTTTTTAAAGAGAGAGCCTTGTAGGTGATAGACATATACAGAGATAGAATTAAGCATTTTTGTGTTGTAATATTGGTTCTCGAAGAATGTGGATTGTACCTCTGTTTTCTGAAGTAATGATATAATTGAAGTTCATGGATTCTATGCGTGTGTTCAAATATTCTCTTCTGTAAGGGCCCACCAGACCCAATCAAGGTAAGCCTCTTTGTATTTAGTTGTGAATATGATTTTGGTTTTCTGTGTGTGTGGATATAGTAATTATATGTTTGATCACAACATCTAACTTTATTCCTGTTATGTTTCAGTGACACACTTGATAGCATAAAATATAGATCTGTGATGATTCTGAGTGAGTGAGAGTCTTATGTGTAATGTGATATTTCTGAGTGCAACGAATTCCGAGTAATTACTTGTCATATTTGTGTGAGTGTATGAAAACAATAATTTGATTAAATGTTGTAGTGTTTGTTTAGAATAAATGTTGTAGTGATTGTTTTTATTTTTCAAATCTAGGGACAAATTGGATCTCAATCTTTCACCATACATGAGCCTATAATGGAGTATTCCACCACACTTAGAGTTTTTTTTTCAGAATTGATTAGACTACATCTTGCAAACACAAGCACAATCAAGACCTCCATCTCTCATCCTACATGCACCTATAATGAAGTGTTTTACTCTACCTGTTATTTCTTTTAGGCTTGATTGAGTTTTCTTTTAAGAGTATGCAGAGTGTTAATTTCCGTTAGTTTAGTTTCTCTAGGAGATAGAATCAAAGTTCATTTTTCCCTTTCTTGAGCCAGCAATGAACAAATCCATCACCTAAGCAAGAACTTTAGATCATATTCTTGTTTATGAGTTTTTCTTTCTGAATTTTGAACTGTGTGGAGAGTGTTATTTGAAAAGTGTAAAAACAAAGTATTTGGTTTGAAAGTGTTTTATTATATAAGCTATACTCATCAGACATAGGCATTTCTCTATTATTGTCACATATAGTGCATCAACACTATTGATTATGAACCAAATTGACATATTAAATGATTTCAATATATTGAACATATAATTGCACCAACATTTTGGCACCATTGTCGGGGAGTTGTAAACGGTAATAGGTAGTATTTGCATTATATTTCTTTTATGGTTTTGGAGTGGTTTTAAGGAAGACCTAAGGGCATAGAGAAGATGGTAAGATGCGAGGGAAGAGTCCATGCATCCAATTTAGTGGGGTTGCTCCAAAGTCAGGTTGTCCTCTTACCTTTAGTAATTAAATTTTGTGTTGAGTTAGTTTTTAGATCTTCTTTTTATGCATAGATGTAGAGATAGAAAAGGTAGATTTATTGCATTCAAAATTGTAGAAAAATTCAAGAAAACCCCCCAAAGTTATAGAAAAATCAAGAAAACCCCCCCCCATACTAATTCAACTAATTTTTTAGTAGGAGAAATTCTCATAGGGGAGAGTTCAAAGGAAGTAGTTGAAACTACAACCAAAGGTCCTAAATCTGAAGCTATTGTTCAAATTGAAAATATATCACAACAAATAGTAAAGGAAGTATTGTGATCCAATCATAGGGAAAAGATGGAAAAGATACATAGGTAGTGGTAGAAGATGATGAATCTTCCATTGGAGAAACACACAAAGTATTGGAATAGTTGGATATCCCAACCAAACCAGTGGTTGAACCATCACTTAGTGGGGAAACATCACCTACATCCTATAACGTGCTATTTGGAGATATGGCAGATGAATAGGGGAATGCAAATAATGAAACAAAGACATTTGGATTCCCAATATTAGACATTACCAGAGATGTTTCTATGAAGAATATCCCATTGTCATCACTACCTCACTTCCATGGTATTTCAACAGAAGACCATGATTCATTTTTGTTTGAATTTGATATACTATGTAGGATTTATAATTAAAATGATAGTGCACAAAAACTAAAACTCTTTCTAGCCACACTTAAAGACTCAACATTAAGGTGGTTTATGAGTCTAGGAGAGCATACTATATTATCTTGAGATGGTAGGAAGGAAAATTTTCTCCATAAATATCAATATTATTGTAGACCTAGAGATGCTAGGGATGATATATTTAAAATGCAGCAATCTGAGGAGAAGAGTTTGGAAGATTACCTAGAAAGGTTCCTATACAATTATCAAAAGACAAAACAATTCACGTTAGACACAACCATAGTCAGGACCATATTCTTAAAGGGTATAAGGGATGACTGTATTGAGGTACTAAACCTCATGAGTTATGGGGATGTATATCAAAATCCATTTGTAGACATTGCAGAGTATTGTAAAAGGTACCCTCACAACCAAGACAAAACAAGAAAACGTGTAAGGGATCCTATAAGAAGAACTACCAAACCTTATCCAAGAGGTGTTACAAGGATAGAATTAGGAAATCTGCTAGAAAAAATCAAAACAAACATCCTAAACACAATCATCACCCAGTTAGACACCATGAAGATAAAAAAGAAGCAAGCAAGAAGAAAATGCTACTTTAGCAATTTTTTGTCCTCGATATAGGAAGAGGCATCCTGAAAAATAATGTCCTATTAATGTTATTGAAATTTGTGGGCTCTGTACAGAAGATCACCCTACCAATGAGTGCCCTTCCTTAATTTGACTAAAATCCATTTTTAAGGGAGAAGGAGAACCTCAGGAAACATCATATCTCCCTAAGAGAGAATGGAGACAAAAAAATCCTAATATGTTTTTTGATCCTACTACACAATACTCACAACAACAATAGATTCCTCTAATTCCTTACTCTCAATGGACACATCAGCAACCACAAATCCAACCTTGGAAACAAGGATGGAGGGGGCCTACATATGGGAATGTTCCTTTTCAACCACCAACGTTTCCTACTTACCCACAATATCCTTCCAATATATCTCAGTTGTTACTCAGGTTTAATCCACCTTCTCTACCTACAACTTCTCAGCTGCAACAACAACTCGCCTTGCCTTTGAAACAAAATCAACAACAACAAATGCAAGTTGCACCTAATCCAAACCCCCCTCGGCCTACCCCTATTTCTACAAAACCCATCCCTAATCCGAACAATAAACCTACACAACCTGTACAAAATATTGAAGTACATACTTTCCCAACTTATGTGATGACTCCTACTTCACTGAATGAAATTCAATTAAGATCTGGGAAGGTATTGAATAAACCAAATTATATGATTATTCAAGAAAAAGAACAAATAGATAACCAACCAAATGAAAAAGAAGACATCATTGTACAAGAGGAAATTCCTCCTCACACTCCTCAACCATCACAAATACCTCAGGAAACTAATCCTCCACCTTATCCAGAAAGGTTACTTGTGAAGAAACCTGAGATACCTCTACGACATGATTTAGAGGTTGGACTAAGGAGTATATGTGTAAATATTCCCCTACTTCAAGCCATCAAAGATATTCCTATCTATTCCAAAATTAGATCTTTGCATTAAAAATTTTGGAAGGACGAGGAAGGAACCTCATGTTATACAAGTGGTTGGATAATTGTCAAAATTTATATAAAAAATTCCATCTAAAAATAATGATCCAGGAAATCTAGTGGTGACTATAGAAATTAATGGAATTTCTTTGTCAAATACACTTATTGATCTAGGAGCAACAATAAATGTTATGACTATTGACACCATGCGAACGCTGCAACTAAATAATTTCAGACCAACATAGACCTTGTTGGAATTGGCAGACAAATAAGTTATTAGTCCAACATGAAGTCTAGATGATGTAACAATCACCTTAACCTCTAGGGAGTATCATGTGGACTTCTTGGTAATACATTCAAAATCCTCCAAACATGGACATCCAGTTGTTCTTGGTCAACCTTGGTTGGCCACTACCTATGCATTCATTAGTTGACGATCTGGGGATATGGTAATTTATAATGGGACCCACAGTCAGAAACTTATTCTCTTTCCTCCTACCCAACCAACCACTAAAGTTCCTTTATGGTTGGACAATCCCTATGGGGAGGATAACTGTGCTCAAATCCTGTTAACACTGAAGCAAGAAAAGGGAGTTCAATAACAAACTGAAGAACATATTTCAAGCCTATTTTTAGCCAATACAGAATGCATTGAGTATCCTCAATATTTTCCAGATTTTACACATATTTTCAGCCCCGAATTTCAAGAGGTTTGGAATCCCTCCACTTCTACATTACTCACTATATCAAAAATAAGTGGAGAAGAAGAGTCAGTTGTTCAGAATGTTGAAATCAGTCCTGGAAAATGTCTATATATCAATTCTATCCTGAAATCAAGTCAACAACAAAAAATTATCCAAATGATTCAAGGACAGTTTGTTTATTTTGCATGGGATTACTCTGAGATGAAAGGAATTCACCCTGATACCTGTATACACCATATTTACACCAATGATCAAATCATACCTGTTAGGCAGCCCCAAATAATAATGAATCCAACCTTAAAATATATAGTGAAAGAAGAGCTCCAAAAAATCATATATGTCAATTTTATTTACCCTATTTCAAATAGAAAGTGGGTATCCCCATTAGTTATTGTCCCTAAGAAGAATGGAAAATGGAGGATTTGTGTGGACTTCATAGAGATGAACAAGGCTACCTATAGAGATTAGATCAGGTCTTGGACACCTTGTCTGGGAAGAGGTACTTTTCTTTATTAGATGGGTTTAGTGGGTATAACCAGATCCAAATTTCCCCTGAAGATCAGGAGAAAACCACATTCACTTTCCCATGGGGTACTTATGGTTATAGGGTTCTTCCCTTTGGTTTTTGTAATTCCCCTGCCACCTTTCAAAGGGTCGTCCTACCTATTTTTTCTGATTTAACCCATGATTGTGTAGAATTCTATATGGATGACTTCACAATATATGGGGATGATTTCCAAAAATCATTGGACAATTTGGAGAAAGCATTGATTAGGTGTAAAGAGACTAATCTTTCCCTCAGCCATGAAAAATCTAGAATGATGCTCACTGAAGGGATTGTCTTGGGCCATCATATTTCGGGTACTAGAATAAGGGTAGATACTGCCAAAATTGACATTATTTCTCAAATCAGAATCCCTAGCTCATAGAAAGAAGCTAGAAGCTTCTTAGGGCATGATGGATGTTATAGGAGATTCAATCAAAATTTCACAAACTTGGATGCCCCACTATTCAAATTGTTAGCAAAAGAGGYTGAATTACATTGAGATGAACAATGTCAGATTTCTTTTGAAATTTTAAAGAAAAATCTTTCCATTTCTCCTGTGTTAAGAGGACTAAATTGGTCTCTTCCCTTTCATATATGCACTRATGCCTCAAATAACTCTTTGGGAGTTGTTCTAGGACAAAGAGAAAACCAACTTCCCTATGCTATCTACTTTGTCAGAAAAAATATTTCCCCTACCGAAGTAAATTATACTGTCACTGAAAGGAATTCTTATCAGTGGTTCGTGCCATTAATAAATTCATACACTACATAATAGGGTGTGAGTTTTTTGTACACACATGCCACTCAACCATTAGGTTTTTAATCAATAAACATGTGACAAATGCTAGAGTTACTAGATGGTTGCTATTATTTCAAGAATTCAATATTACTATCATTGATAGACCTGGAAAAGATAACCTTGTTGCTAATTTCCTATCTAGACTTATTCATACAGGTGATAATGCACCTGTGGATGACAATTTTCCAAATGAAAGTATGTTTGATATTTCTACTTACATTCTTTGGCATGCAGATGTGGCTAACTATCTTGTAACAGGAAAATTACCTCAGAATCTGTCCCCTCGAGAAAAATAGAGGATTATTCAGCCGAGTGCAAATTATATGTGGCATGATGATTGTATATACCATACATGGCCTGATTTGGTGATTAGAAGATGTGTATGGGAGGATGAGATGTATGATATCTTCAAAGCCTATCATGATGGCCCATGTGGAGGCCATTTTGTTAATAAGAGGAAAGCATACAAAATACCACAGTTAGGCTACTATTGGCCAACTATTTTCAAGGATGCAAAGAAGTATGTGGCTAGTTGTGATGATTGTTAGAGGATGGGGAAACCAACTACAAGTGATGAGATGCCTCTCCAAGATCAGGTAGTAATTGAACCTTTTGAGAAATGGGCTTTGGAATTTGTAGGACCTATCAACCCCATGTCTCTAAGAAGAAGGTATATACTAGTCTGTATAGATTACGTGACCAAATTTGTAGATGCTAAAGAGTTCTACTCTACAAATGAACAATTTGTTGTTGATTTTCTATTTGAAGACATCTTTACTCATTTTGGTGTGCCTCAAGAAATAGTGACAGACCAAGGAACCCAATTTACCTCCAATTTGGTCAAAGCCATTACTGAACAATATCAGATTAAACATAGAAAATCCTCACCTTATCACCCCCAAGAAAACAGACAAGTGGAATCAACTAATAAGGTGATAGAGGTTATTCTCACCAAGACAATTCAGTTACACCATAAAGACTAGGTTGATCAATTTCCTGAGGCCTTATGGGCCTACAGAACAACTTGAAGAAATACAAGAGGTCATACACCTTATGAATTGGTGTATGGGAACCATGTGTTTCTTCCCATATAATTTCAAGTAAAAAATTTCAAGACTGCTATGCAATTGGGAATGGATTTGGATGAAGCCCAAAAATAGAGGATATTGCAGTTGAATGAACTTGATGAAATCAGACAAGATGCTCTTCAAAGGAATACACTCATTCAATAACAAAGGACTAAATGGAATGAAAAGTACATCAAGAAGAAATCCTTTCAGCCAGGTGATTGGGCCCTTCTATCAGATAGTAGGTTCAATAATTTCAAGTGTAAATTGTCCACTCAATGGTTGGTACCCTATGAAGTAGACACATTTTACGACAATGGTTCAGTGAAGATAAAAAATATTGATGAATATCATACCTCCTTTGTTGTAAATGGGCATCGATTCAAATTTTATCATAAGCCTTTGTCTAAAGAGGATTTTATCAAACAAATTCTTCAAAATTCTGAAATGCGATTGGTAAGAAAGAGGAGTTCTCCTCCTGTTGAACCACCACTCTAAGTTTTTGTTGTGTGATTTAATTTAACTTTGTACATATATATATATATATAGGTGTGTGTTAGATAATGATTTTTGGTGTTTCTAAAAAAGCATAAGTTGATTGTGTTCTCATGTAGATAAGCAATAAGGAGGACATATGCCAGGTGTAAGTTTATTCCTTTACCCAACTCTGGTATATTACTCATGGGAAAGGAGCCTAATGGAGTTTTATTTAAGTTTTTAAGACTCATAAAATTTGAAAACACCAGCAAGAATTAACTGATATGGGATTGAGAAAAATCCACAGGACAATATATGGAGTTTTCTTTAAGTTTTTCAGACTCCTCAAAATTCAAAACACCAGAGAGCATTAACTGACCTGGGATTGAGAAAAATCCATAGGACAATAGTAGTTAGGTTTTTGTTTCCAATAAAATGTAAGTGGAAATAGAAGCAGTGGTTATTTTGGTTCCAAAAATAAGTGGTTTATGAATCTCTACAGGAGGATGTCTAGCTACAGTTTCCTTCTTGTTACAAATCTTGGAGTCCAATCATTGGATACTTTGCCTCATTTTATGACACTTCCGCTGCACTTTCAACATTCTTGTACCAGTGTGTTGTTTATAAAATTTCAACATGATCATTCAGGAGAAAAATTGACATACAACATTAGTGAGTGCCAACATCTACTTCAACTTGACCCTCAGAACATGTTTAGACACGAAGAGAAGCCTACAATATTCCAGGTACCTTTCCAAATCTTCATCCAGTATTAAAAAAAGGGTCTCTAAATTCATCCGGTACTGGAAAATACTCTCTGAGTTGGCACGGTATTAAATCAATTATCTGTGTTGGTCCGGTACTAAAACGATATTCTATGTTGATCCGGTACTAAGTCTGTGATCCAGTACTGATGATGGAATTCAGGTAACATTGTTATATATTTGATATTTCCCTTATTTGATCAAATACATTTAAGGTAATAGAGGTATGGACTCAATGTTTATTCCTTTTTATTAAGAATCACATGGAATTTGTGTTAAACATATGGTTATTCTCATACCCTTTGTCATCTTAAGTTATTAAACCTCCATATCCTTATCTTCTGAAGTCTTCATGATTTCCCCTGTTTTCAAAATCATTTATGAAGTGATCATCCAATTTGGAATCTCTTGTCAAAAAATTATGTTTGTATGATGTCAAAACTATGATGATGCCACCTTCTGTAACCTCATATTATTTTAAACTTATGACATCAAATGCTACCCAATGTTGAATTTCGGTCACATCACCCACATTTGTTGTAATCATTATGAAAACCGGTAATAATGGGATGTGATGTTACTTCTGGGTATGATCATCACCTTATCCATGAACATGATCCTTTGGCATGATTTCTGACTCCTTCCTTACCTCGCTATCATTTCAAATAATTGATTGTTGTCTTCTCATTTTCATTATACACGCTCTTCTGTATGGCTTCTCCATCCAAATGATCGCTAATTTCCCACTTCCTACTATACACCACCACTCTATTCGCTCCTACTATCTTGTTACTCTGCCTACATCACCCTGTTCTCGTAATTTTGTGTCAAGTACCAAACCCTCACCCGAATTATGTTTCCCACACTTGTTTTGAGAACCTTCTTTTAAGTCGGCATGGGGTTTTATAGGCATCAACCTGTGTTCCATCTGTATAGAGAAATGAAGAAGTATCAAGAATTCAAAGAGAAATTTGAAAAGTTCGGTTGGGTTCCCTTCTTAGAAAAATTCAGAGGACATCATGAGGGGGTATCTCACGCCTTCTCTTAGAGTTATGATGGAGAGAGTGTCTATTTGGGGGAACTAAAACTCATGATCATTGAAGCCACCATAGAAGAAGCGACAAATTTTCCTTCTACCAGAAAGTATTATCTCAAAGGCATCATCATTGACAGGAGCCTCTATCATAAATTTTTGAATCCTGAGCACCTTCACCCAGATTGGAGGAAAGGTATCTCCAGAAGTTGTATCAAAGAATAATATTGGATGATACTTGTCTTCTTGCATAAGTTTTTAACTTGTGAAGGGAGGTATGCAGTAACTTTTCTTTATCATTTAAGTCTCTTGATGCATTTTGAAGGAGGACCACAAATAGACTTTCCCCATTTTCTTTGTATGAATCTTAATAAGATGGTAAGAGGGGTTAAGTATTCCTCCAAGAAGCCAAAAACTAGTCTCTATCACCATGGGCTAATGAAACTACTGGTTGTTCATCAGTTGAAGAAAAATTTTCTCAAGAATTTTCTAAGTCTGTAGAAGGAAATATAACATGGGAACATACTAAAGGGTCAGACAGGAAAAAGGGAGACATTAGAAATAAAAGAAATAAATCCAGTAGTGAAGTAGATCATGTTGGCCCTAGCTCACCAAAATTTGTAAGCAAATTGGACAAAGGAAAGATAGTAGTGTTAAGTGAAAAGCTTGCACCTATGGTGGAACGGTCATCCAAAGTGAAGAAAATTTGGCCAGACCTGTCCACTAAAAGAAAAACAAAAATTAGTGAGAAAAAGAGGAAGACACAAAGGTCTGATCGTGATGCTGGAGAAATTGCAGGTAATGTCCCCAAATTAATTATTGAAACACCTCAGGAGAAGGTTGGGGAAATTCTAGAGAATATTCCAGAAGTAATTGTTGAGGTACCTAAGGAGAAGGTTGGATAAGTAGAGAAGACCCTTGAATTGAGAGTCAAAATAAAGAAGAAATTTAGAGCCAATGAAGGGAGTACCATAGCACAATCCTCTAGTAGAAAGACAAGAAGAACACCATAGGAAAAAGTTCCAACCCCTACATCTAAGTCCCCTGGCAGAAAGACAAGAAGTACACAAGAAAAAAAAAATCCACTACCCATGTCTGAGCCTAAAACGAAGAGGAGGAGATTGTTTAAGGAGGAAATTTATATTCCTGTTATCACACCTGAGGAAGTATCAAGTCCAATAAGAAGAATCAATCAGAGCATGGCTAAAGCAAGTGACAGATCCTCATGTCACTTCTTTTGCAGAGGATCCATTGGACATTACAACCTCACCAGAGAAATAAGAAATGTATGTGACAACTATTAGTGAAGCAAAGGAATTAGTGAGAGAGACACTCAAGGATTTAAGGAGGGAAGTTGAATCCAAGAAGGAGATAACTAAGCAAGAAACACATGAACCTATCATTCCTTTGACCAAACATTAGTTAGTATTGAAATTTAAAAGAATTACAAAACATAATGATTATTTGAAGCAAGAAGTGGAGGAGTATAAAGTTTTGGATAGGCACATTAAGAAAGAAAATGCACAGTTGAAGGAGAATAACCAAAGACTACAGGATGAGAATGATGAGGTCTCTGACAAGATCAAAAATGTTTTGTGCCTAATACCATATACACGAGTTATTAATAGGGAGCTTAAGGATGAGGCATTAGGGTTGGATATCCTAAAACCAAGCAGTTAATGTTCAAGCAAGTTGAAGGACAACACCATTTTTTAAATTTTGAGGTCTGGTTCAATAATTTATGCATGAAAACATGCAATGACTTGGGCATGGGGGAAATGTTGAGCCTCCTTTTTGTCACCTCCAATTTACCTAGTTTGTCCCATATCCTGACCTATTTTTCCTCATAGATATGCACTCTTTTCCTATTTTCCTCAATAAACATGTCTTTTAGCAATTATTGTGTACATATGAGGTAACTTATGTTTAATCATGATTTATGATGATTTATTAATGATTTGGATTGAATATTTGATGTTTAAATCTCTCTAATTGTTTTGAATGATATAAGAAGACCTTATGACTAAAACCCCTATTCATCTGGTACCTATTTCGGCGTTCATTCGGTAATCAGATTGTCCGATGCCTATTTCTACACTCGTCTGGTGCCCATTTTTGTGCTTGTCCGATACATATCTTTGCAATCATCCGATACCAATACTCAGCTCGCCCGATACCTATTTATGTGCTCATCCGGTACCTATTCATGTGTTATTCCGATACCGATTTATATGACTGTGTGTGTCTGGTACCGATTTATATGACTGTGTGCGTCAAATACCGATTTATGTGACTGTGTGTGTCTGGTACCAATCTTTTTCTCCAATTGTGCGTGTCTGGTACCCGTTCTGTATTTGCAGGCTTGGGTGTTTGAATGAGGTTGTTCTCAATGGGTCAAAGGAATTTTTTGGCTCGAACATTCTTTGTTTGTTGAAGACCATGATACATTTCATCATTCATTCACTTCATGTCATGAGGGTGAAATCACTCCCTTAAAAATCGATACATCAACCAATTGTAATATTTGTGCAAATATTCGATGTTATCTCTAGACTTTGATTGTAGTGATTGTTTCTTTTTAAAGAGAGAGCCTTGTAGATGATAGACATATACAAATATAGAATTAATCATTGTTGTGTTGTAAGATTGATTCTTGAAGACTATGGATTGTACCTCTGTTTTCTAAAGTAATGATATAATTGAAGTTCATGGATTCTATGCGTGTGTTCAAATATTATCTTCTGTAAGTTTATTTTAAGAGCTTCCTTGTTGGTACGGCAAGGGCCCACCAACCCAATCAAGGTAAGCCTCTTTGTATTTAGTTGTGAATATGATTATGGCTTTCTATGTGTGTGGATAGATTAATTCTATGTTTGATCACAACATCTAACTTTATACTTGTTATGTTTCAGTGACACACTTGATAACATACAATATAGATGTGTGATTATTCTGAGTGAGTGAGAGTTTTGTGTGTAATGTGAGATTTCTGAGTGCAACGAATTCTGAGTAATTACTTTTCATCTTTGTGTGAGTGTATGAAAAAAATCATTTGATTAAATTCTTTAGTGTTTGTTTAGACTAAATGTTGTAGTGTTTGTTTTTATTTTGCAAATCTAGAGACAATTTGCTTCTCCATCTTTCACCATACATGAGCCTATGATGGATTATTCCACCACACTTAGAGTTTTCTTCCAGAATTGATTAGAATACATATTTCAAACACAGGCACAATCAAGACCTCCATCTCTCATCCTACATGCACCTATAATGGAGTGTTTTACTTTGTCTGGTATTTCTTTTATGCTTGATTGAGTTTTCTTTTAAGAGTATGCATAGTGTTAATTGTTGTTATTTTAGTTTCTCTAGGAGATAGAATCAAAGTTCATATTTCCCTTTCATGAGCCAACAATGAACAAATCCATCACTTGGGCAAGAACTTTAGATCATATGCTTGTTTATGAGTTTTGCTTTTTGAGTTTTGAACTATGTGGAGAGCATTATTTGAAAAGTGTGAAAACAGAGTATTCAGTTTGAAAGTGTTTTCTTATATAGGATATACTCATTAGACATAGGCATTTATCCATTATCATCACATATAGTGCATAAAATCTATTGATTATGAAACCAGATTGACATATTAAATCATTGCAATATATTGAACATATAATTGCACCAACAGTCGACCTTTGTTTTTCAAAAATTCTGAAAGAAGAAAGGAAAAATGACTACTAACTAAGAAAGAAAAAAAATCGAGAGAAAAAAAAAGTGACTACTTGACTTACTATGATGGAAGATCGAGACCATTATCTTCTCATTGATGTGTATTTAATAGGCCATTGCTGGGCTAGAGGTGGCATAACTATATTATCAGCTTCTTATTGATCTGTTTTAGTTATTTTAACCAAGGATTTTACTAACCATTGTTCAATATACTCCCGCATTGTAGCAATCGGTATCTCATTGTTCAATATACTCCCAAATAACTCATTTTCCATCTTTTTAAAATCAAGGCTCAATTGATGAAGTGTGTCTTAAATATATTCATTTTTTCTCACATACCATATTAACCATATTTCTACTTCTTTTTCAGAATATTCAATTGATTCATTAATTTTTTTGGCCCAAGAAACCTTCAAGGAATCCAAATTTTCTTGTAATTTCTCTTTTTGTAGGAGTATTGAGTCCATAATTAAGTGTGGGACCTATTATCACCATTCTTTTTATAGCTAGAGTTAGAGGTTTGTCCAAATTTAAAAAAAGAGTCATGCCATGATCTTAGGAAAATCAAGACATTCCTAGATGAGTCATAGTTAGTATGTCAAGGTTTATGAGGTCAATAATCAAATAAATAATGACTTGAAATGTTAGTAAGGGGTCTGGCCATAAGTTGGTTTAAAGGGTGTATTGTCTTTT
The DNA here is from genome assembly GCA_000966675.3 of Picea glauca. Lineage (NCBI taxonomy): Eukaryota > Viridiplantae > Streptophyta > Pinopsida > Pinales > Pinaceae > Picea > Picea glauca. The sequence continues at coordinate 456,935 of JZKD02S0950014.1, forward strand.
TCATAAATCACCATCATAAAAATAAAAGAGTCAAGAGTGTGAATTCCATCATGTCAATTTGTAATGGTCCACTTTCCTAAGTCTCGAATCACATTAAAAAATGGGAAATTACGTGGTAAGGTTGAATCAAAGGTTAGGGTGAATGTCATGTCAAAATGTATTATGGTTCATCATCAACTAATCAAGAGGTTAGAAAAAGAACAAGCATGTCCCTCCATGTCATTTGTACCGTTGCAAACTTCAAAGGTGTACTCGATGCGTGAGTTCATTGCGCAAATCCTTAACTTGCCTTGAAACGTCTTATCACAATGCATAACCACTTCCCTTTTCATAATTTCATTCCTTATCCATTCGAGCATAAATATTGGCCACCTTTTTTTTTTCTCCATCGCCTACAAGACCTGCATGTCATCCATATCCTCTCCAGCAAGCCCCAAATCTCTCTGCTACGCAAATGTTGAGTATTGCCAATTGCTACGCAAACATTGTGTGTTGATATTCGCTACGCAATCCTTTCACTCTATTTTTTGCTACGCATTCTCCATTTGTTTCAATCACTGTTCAAAGAGCCTTTCTTAGATCCCATTGCAAGTTATCCTCTGAAACAAATTTTCTTTCCACATAGCCAGCTTTACTTTATTTGAGCTAAATTCTTGCCATCCCCGTTGTTGCTCCGAGTTTTCTGCTACTGCTCGTTGTTGCACCGAGTTTCCTGCAGTTGTTCATTGCTGCACAAATTTTTCTGCTATTGTTCATTGTTGTGCAGAGGTTTTTTTTCTAAATGTTGTTGTGCACCACACAAAAGTCACTATTCACATTTTCTGCATAGAGGTTATTGCTCTCGTTTGTTGCACAGAGGTTATTGTTCCAATTTTCATTGTGCATAGGTTATTACAATCTATTTTTGCACACCTACAATTCACACAGGGTTGACATATATCGACATCATGACAACTCCTCAACGAAAAAGAAAGAATGTAAGAAGCGGGGAAATCGTGAGGTTTGAGCCACAAAATTTAAATTTGGTAAACGTAGACCAAACAATCAGGGTGTCCTTTGAACAAGATGGATGCATGAGATTCTGTGAAAAGGTTCAGGGGTATAATGTGAAACTAACCAAGTTGTTTTCTCTGAAATTTAATGGTGTCAGAGCAACCATTGCAGGGATCACTTTTCTAGTGTCAGAGGAAGCCATATCAGCTGCTACAGAGATTCCTATACAGGGAGAGAAGTGGTTTAAATGTATTCCATTAGATACTTCATTTTATATTGATTTTCTCAAACCTAAATACAGAAATCGAAATATTGGTGCCACCATTCCTAGTGAATATGTTTTGGAACCTTTTGAGAGGATTTTGAGGGTAATCCGGAAATACTTTACTTGTGAGGGTAGGTTTGACAAGGTACATCAATACCACATTAGGCTCCTGATGCATTTCACAAGGAAAATCCCCTTAAAATTACCCTTCTTACTATGTAAAATCCTGGGAAAAATGGCAGACAATGTCCAAGCCAGAGCCGACTAGCCAAAGAGTAGCCTATTCCATTTTTCCTTGGTAAAGTTGTTGGTGGTTGAAGAGCTTGGAAAGTTAAACATGGATCGGGATTCCTTCTTGACCCTATAAAACATTTCCCTGGATCCTAAAGGAGATACTCCCTTGTCTACTGAGAAATCAACATCTCATAGTTCAGGGGAAAAAGGAGGAGGTGTTGTTGAAAGGGGAAAAGGAAAAGAGATTGAGAATCCATCCTTCAGTCAGTTAGTCTTGAAGGAAAGAAGAAAACTACAATTCACTGATGAACCCAAGGAGACACAGGCTCCTAGTAAACCATGCACCAACTCCTCTACTAGGAGGTTTCCCATACCCACAATTCAGACAAAGTTTTTTGAATTTTCATCCTAGAAGATCGATGAGGATCAAACGAAACCAGGGAAGAAAGATGAAGATGTCGAAGAGATGCAAAAAAAACTTACGAAATCTCAACATATTATAGCACAACTCTACCAGGAGACAAGAGAATTGAAAAGGAAACTAACAGAAAAGACTCCTGAAGAAAAAACACCATAGAGTAAAGTAGGTCAGAAATATCCTACTTCACCAATAGGAGGATAAATGAACATAAAATGGTTGAATAAGTAGCTAAGAGAAGCTCAAGACTAGATCATGAAGCTCAGGGAAGAAAAGAGAATATCAGAGGAAGGTATAATGAATCATTACAAGAAATGCAAACCAACCATAGACAATGCATGTACAGTCATTTCTGATGCTCAATCCAAGTTGAAGAGGAATGCATCTTTCTTGAGGCTGGTGGGAAATTTAAAGAGACAAAACTTGTCATTGAGAAAGGAAAACAGGACCTTACAACTACAAGTGAAATTGGATAAAGAAGCTAAGGACAAACTAAATGATCCCATCCTTTGCTGCCAACTAGATTCACGCAAGAAACCTCGGCATAAATATTTACTACGTGAATTCACTACGCAAATGTTGTAGCCAACACTTGTGCAACAGTAACCATAATTCGATGAGCAAGGGTGACAGGGTTGTCCAACAGTGCTTATGATGACTCATCAGAACCACATGGTCGAAGTTTTCTCAAGGATCTATGATTGTAAATGATATTTTGGTTATATTATGATTGGCAAATCGAGTTTTCTATTTTTGGTAAATCTTGTAGAGGTTGTTGTTCTCTTTGAAAGAAACCAGATCCATAACTCTAGGATGTAGTAGTTCTACTCCTAGTAGCTAAGTGTACCCTTAGTTTTCTATATATGTTGACTATTTTTATGTAAAGAGGGATGGGAAGAACTATATGCATTTTGATCTTCAATGTAATTTTCTGAATCTAATAGAATACAAATGCAGAAGTCCTGAACTCCTTATGAAAAAGATTCTAATGGTGGTGATCTGAAGATTGTACTCTTCTTTGTATGTATTTCTTGTGTACTTATTTTCATCTGCACTTTTCTTCTGTTTAAATTGGATATTTAAAGGTTTATAATTCATCGAATGGTGCTCTAGAAGTAAATGATTTAAACTTTATTTGTTCTTCTTAAATAAGGTTAGAATTCATCCTTTGTGATGTTTTGATTCTATTATGTGTTTATGTTCTTCTTTCACCCTACATAATCAAACTCAAAATTGAAGTTCATCACCTTGTTTATCCTTTGTTCCTCTGAGGATTTCTACCTACTAGGAATTATTTTCTTTTGTTTTCAGGGGTTGACTTCATATCCCTAGAGATACTATACCTCTTTGCCAAAAAACCTTGAAAAAACTATCTCAAATATATAATTCTAGCCATCAGTTCAAAAGTAAGCTATCTATCAGAGGTTAAGTCTCAGAGAGATCCCTCTCTATATTGGAAAGGCTAGTTTCCAGTCTTAAAGTTGGTTTGTAGGTTATCTTTGTAGATTGTTTCTTCATCCCAACAAATTACTCAACGTTAACATTTTGGCACTGCTACCAGGGACGAAATCAAAACTTTTCCCCGGGAAAGAATGATTAAAATATTTAGACTTGATTCCTGAGGGTAACAATGAATCAGACACCTTTATTGGATGAACTATTCTTACCCTGGCGACTTTATTTATTAAGATCAGTAGCATAAAGTTTTTTTTTTTAAAGAAAATAAGAAATCCTAGCTCCTAAGAAAAATTACACTAGAAGGAACCTTGATCTAGAACCTATAACATCTGTGTCTGATCCTAAGAAACTCTTACACAAGAGAAAATAAAATACAAGCAAATCATTTTCTTTCCTGAACATAAATCTATCTTTTCCCAAAGACGGTGTAAAAATAATTGATGACCTTGAATTTGATTTAAAATTTGAAAAAAACCTTTTTCATATCTAGATCATAATATAATTTGAATGAAATCATCTTTGATGAGAAGAAATTCCATTTTTTGATTCCCATTGTCCCCATTCATACTATTCCTATTCAGACTATCCCCACTCAGACAGTTCAGATAACTCAAAATCCTCCTAGAGCCATGGTAGCCAGATTTCCTCCTCTTGTCTTTCCTACCCAGTTGCATGATTTAACTCAAAATTCTAATTAGAGAATCAGATCATTTGATTTTGAAGAGAATGTATCAGCCCAAAGACACTTATATTGGTTTAATGATTTTGTGTACCTAGATGAGGTAGATCATGAGGATGCAAAAGTAAGGTTGTTTACACAAAGCCTTTCAGGAGAAGTTAGAAAATGGTTTAAAGCTCTTCCTACAACAAGAATCCCTATTTTTTCAGCTTTTGAAACACTTTTCCTTGCAAGGTGGGGTGACAGAAGAATCCTCTTCATTTTCTAACTCAATACAATAACATAAAGAGATCACCTAATGAAATAGTACAAGAGTTTTCAACCATATTTATGAAAGTTTACAATTCAATTCCTACTGAAATAAAAAACCCTCCTGGAGCTACCCAACTTCGATATGTTGATTCTTTTGACAATGAATTTTGTTGAGAGAAATGAGATCTAATACACTAGATGACATGATGAGTGATGCAATTTAAGTGGAGGTAAATATGGTGGCCTCAGGGAAGATCAAACATAATCTTGAGAGAGATGTGAAAAAGGTCCAAGGAGAAGCAAATAATCATCAGATGAGAAATTTGATTTAATGATGAATACTATGGAAATATTAATGGAAATAATGTCCTTGAATAGTAATCCTACCACCAGATATCAAACTGATTTTCATCCCAGAAATCAAAATGTTAGAAGAGCTCTAGTTCCACAGATCAAGTAAAGAGACCAGAGAAATCAAGGTGATCACCAAATAAAACCTCCTTTCTAAAACGACTATGTAAATGAATATTTTGATCAAACAATTGAAGACAATATGCATTGTTGTGATGATACAAAAACAACGGTATTCTTGAATAAAGAATAACATGATCAATTTATGGATGCAAATGATAAGTTTATACAGGATAATGATGGTATGTTGTCAATGGAAACAAAAGAGTATAAGAATGGATTTCAAAATTCTATTATGCAGTTTCATAAATAGTACAATCTCAAAAGAATGAAGGTGCCTGCAAATCCCCCAAAGGAAAATCCTACAAGGGAACTTCAGATCAATACACATTCTTCAAGAAAACCTAAGAAAGAAAGTTCATCAAAGGATACAGTGGAGAAAAGAAAATCCAAATAAGAAACCACAAAAAAGATACCTTAGGCAAGAAAGCAAGTAGTCATCAAAGAGGTAGAAAAATCCCCATCTCCTTTTAATTTTGAAAGTGAAATGGATAAAATCTAAATTTTTGTTCCTTTCAATGAGCTGATTAAAAATGGTGAATATAGAAATAAGATCATTAATATGCTCAAAATGGAAGAAGCCCCTAACACCTTGAATGTGAAAGATGATCTCCCTTATATCTTGTTTGTCCCACGTGTGGAGGAGAGTGGTGATGTTGATGATATCCCCTCTTTCTATGTTAGTCTTAAAATTCATGACATGACCTTACATAATTCCATGTTAGATTTAGGAGCATCACATAATCTAATGCCCAAGGTTGTCATGGATGAGTTGGGCCTAGATATTACAAGGCCTTACAATGATCTTTTCTCCTTTGACTCAAAGAAGGTGAAATGATTAGGTTTAATCAAAGATATGGTTTTATCATTATCTCAAATTCCATCAAAAAACTTGATCATGGATGTGGTGGTTGTTGACATCCCTCCTAAATTTGGCATGATGTTATCTAGATCTTGGGCTGCAAATTTGAAAGAGATTTTGCAAATGAATATGTCATATGCTACTATCCTTGTTTTTGGTCAAGAAAGGAGGTTGTACAGAGAAGTGTTGCTCAAGTACGTGGTGACTAGAAAAACCCAACCAAACAATCATCCCATTTACTCTGTATATACTGAGGTTGGTTCCTCTATTTTATATAATGACTTGAGTTTTGAAGAGGAGAAGCCAACGACTATTATGACCATCAAAGACAAATCTGATCATCAAACAAAGGAAATTACAGATCAACAAAACAATGAATACGATGAGATGTGAAATATGATCTTTGATGGAGTTGCTAGCAAAGAAGGAGAAAGAGTTGGTGTGTGGATTAACCCTCCCAATATAGGTACAAAACTTTGTTCTTACAAAATTTATTTTGATTGCACCAATAACATGGTTGAATATGAGACACTGATTTTGGGATTGAAGACTTTAAAATAATTGGGTGCTAGGAGGATAAATGTACATGTAGATTTCAAGCTTGTCATAAATCAAGTAAAAGGTATATATCAATCCAAGCATCCTAGATTGAGGGAATATAGGAATATAGTACTTGATCTTCTTGAAGAGTTTTGAGAATACAATTTATAAGTGATTCCTAGGGGGGGGGGGGATCTAATTGTTGATGCTCTAGCTACTTCAGCCTCTGTTTTCAAAATTCCAATTTTTCCTAACAAAAAGTATGAAATTGAAGTCAAGCATAGGCCAGCAGAACCTGACAACATTGAATATTGGAAAATATTTGAAGATGAAAAACATGTAGAAAGATTCCTTCAGATGAGTGATGAATTTGATAATTCAAATATTGATGATGAGTGTTGTTGTGAAGAGAATGAAGATGCAGCTGTGTTTACCAATGATGAATGTTTTCAAAATCAGATTGCTAGAAGAGATATAGTGCATCTTAAAAATAACAGTATTCCCAAAGTCTTGGTCCCATTGGAAAAGTTGTTTGACAACAATGATGTAGCCAGAAATCCTAAAATCTATGAAAATGAAGAGGACATAGAAGATTGCAACATTTGGACTCAAAAAGATACCAAGATCATCAAACTGTCTAAAACACTCAGTCTAGAAATTAAACAGAGGTATATCAGCCTAATGAAATATTTACCTGGTGTCTTTGCATGGATTTATGAAGATTTAAAGGTCTATTATACTAAGGTAATTCAACATGTAATTCCAATCAAGGATGATCATAAACCTTTCAAGCAAAAGTTGAGAAGGATAAACCCTCTGCTTCTGCCATTAATTGAAAAGGAGGTAAGGAAGTTGTTTGATGCCAAAATTATAGTGTCCTTGATATTTTCCAAGTGGGTGGCTAACCTAGTGCCTGTCAGGAAGAAAAGTGGTGAGATCAGGTTGTGTGTATATTTTCAAAATCTAAAGAGGGTGTCTCTCAAAGAAAATTATCCACTTCCTAATATGGATTACATTATTCAAAATGTGGTTGGATCTTATAAGATATCAATGCCTGATGGTTTCTCTGGATACAACCAAATCATGGTGCATCTTGATGACCAAGAGAAGACAACTTTTACAACACCTTGGGGCACCTTCATGTATGCAAAAATTCCTTTTGGGCTTATGAATGCAAGGGAAACCTTCCAAAGGCCCACGGACATAGCCTTTACTGATGATAAAGATAAGTTTGTTTTTATTTACTTAGATGATATCACTGTATTTTCATATTCTGATGATGAACATATTAAACATGTAAGAAGGGTTTTTCATAAATGTAGGAAGTTTGGCATCTCATTGAATCCAAAAAAGTCAAATTTTGGAATGCAAGAAGAAACATTAATTGGAAACATCACTTCAAAGGAAGGGATAAAGATAGACCCCAATAGAGTGGAATAAATCCTGAAGAGTGGCACACTCAGGAGCAAGAAGGAGGTACAGTCCTTCCTAGGGAAAGTAAGTGTTTTGAGAAGGTTTATCCCTAACTTGGTTGAAATCATAAAGTATATCACAAATATTCTCAGGAAAGACAATGTTATAAAATAGACTCTTGAAGCTAGGAAGTATTTTGAAAATATTAAAGTGGCACTGACCAAAACTCCAGTGTTGGCCAACCCAAATTTTGAAAAATATTTTTTCTTGTTTTCTTTTGCTTCAGAACACACCATTGTTGGTGTTTTGTTGCAAAAATATGAACACAACTTTGAAATCCCCATAGCCTATTATATAAGGACTTTGAGAGACTCCCCAATAAGGTATGACATCATGGAAAAGAAGGCATATGCCTTGGTGAAGGACTTAAAGGAATTCAAAACTTATATCTTGCATTCCCATGTCATTGCTTATGTGCCTAGCAATTCTGTGAAAGACATTTTGACTCAGCCTAATCCTCAAGGGAGAAGGGGTAAATGGATAGTTGTGATGTTGAAGTATGATCTCGATATTAAACCTACAAAGATGATTAAAGGTTGGGGGCTTGCAAAGTTGATGGAACAACCCAATTGTGATGTCTTGGGAATCAATTTCATTGCTGACTTATCAACAAATTCAGAAGAAGAAACAGTACCACAGATATCCCAAAAATTCCTTGATTATCCTTGGGATGTTGATATTATTTATGTATTAACAAATGTACAAGATCCTCCTGAGAAAAGAAAAACCAAATCCATATTTTTGAAGTTGAAAGAAGCAAATTTTTGCATTTTGGACCATTCTATGTATTGGAAAGATTCGGGTGGGATCTTGCTAAATTGTTTGTTGGAGGAAGAAGTGAAAAAATCTATCAAAGAGTTTCACAAAGGTGATTGTGAGGGGAACCATTATTGGAAGACCAATGCGCACAAAATACTGAGAGTAGGGTTCTATTGTCCTAGTATTTTTTCCAATGTATACAAGGAAATTTCAAGCTGCCATGAATGGAAAATTTTGATGGAAAAAGAAAGTTGCAGCCTTTACCTTTAAATCCTATCTCTATTGAAGAACCATTCAGGTAATGGGACCTTGATTTTATAGGATATATTTTTCCACCATCCTCAGCTCAACATAGGTGGATACTGGCAACCATAGACTACTTCACCAAATGGATTGAAGCAGTCCCCATAAGGCAAGCTACTGATACTGTTATCATTCAATTTTTAGAAAGCAATATTTTTTCTAGATTTGGTTGTCTAGTCAATATCATTACCGACAATGCAACAACATTCAAGTTCAATAAAATGGAGAAATTTTGTAGTGACTATAATATAACTCTTGTCCATTCCACAACTTATTACCCACAGGGCAATGGGTTGGCTGAGTCATCCAACAAAAGCTTGACCATAATTATTAAGAAGATTCAGTAGGAAAATAAGAAAGCTTGGCACAAAAAGCTAATCTATGCACTATGGGATGATAGGATCACCACCAAAAGGTATATTGCTACATCACCCTTTCAGATTGTATATTACAGAGGCAGTTTTTCCTACCTCATTAGGACTGCAAGTGATGAGACTGTTGCAATAACAGTAAGTTGAACCAAATGATGCTCTAAGGAGGATAAACCAATTAATCCATGTACAATAAATGAGAGAAAAAGTCTTCAACAACTCACAACTGCACCAAGATAAAATGAATAGAGCCATTGACAAGCATACTAAGGAAGATTATTTCAAGGTGGATGATTTGGTACAGAAGTGGGATGCAAGGAATGAATACAGAGGGAAGCATGGGAAGTTTGACCATCTTTGGATGGGACCATTCAGGATTGTTTCATACCATTGGAACAATGCCTATTTTCTGTAGTAGCTTAATGGAGATCTCATTGGTGGAGGACCTTTGAATGGCAGGTTTCTCAAACACTATCTTGCTTAAAAAAAAAATAGTCTCTCCATTTCATTGTAAATATCCATTTTATTTTCAGATGAAGCATTTCAACTCAATAATCAACAGAAAATTGAAGCCCAAAGTGAAGGCCCTAAGTTTACGCTGATTTTAGTCAAAGTTGTGTCAAGAAAGTCTTGTAAATAAGTTTGTTTATCAGTTTAGAGCCTTTTGAGTCGAATAAATCCCAATGGTCAGGCACTTGGTCTACTGTTCTTTGCTACCTCACTGGGAGGATAGCATCCCCATTGGAGCCAGTTGTTAGCACCATGATTTTTATAGATAGAGTTAGAGGTTTGTCCAAATTTTTTAAAAAAAGTCATGCCACGATCTTGGGAAAATCAAGGCATTCCTAGATGAGTCATAGTTAGTATGTCAAGGTTTATGAGGTCAGTAATCAAACAAATAATGACTTGAAATGTCAGTAATGGGTCTAGCCATAAGTTGGTTTAAAGGGTGTATTGTCTTTTTCATAAAACAATATCAAAAAAGGCAAAGAGTCAAGAGTGTGAAGTCCATCATGTCAATTTGTAATGGTCCATTTTCTCAAGTCTCGAATCACATTAAAAAATGGGAAATTGTGTGCTAAGGTCGAATCAAAGGTTAGGGTGAATGTCATGTCAAAAATTATTATGGTTCATCATCAGCTAATCATGAGGTCAAAAAAATAAAAATCATGGCACTCCATGTCATTTGTAACATTGCAAACTTCAAAGGTGTACCTGTTGCGCAAATCCTTAACTTCCCTTGAAACGTCTTATGACTATGGATAACCACTTCCCTTTTCATAATTTTGTTCCTTATCCATTCGAGCATAAATATTGGCCACCTTTTTTTTTCTCCATCGCCTCCAAGACCTACACGTCATCCAAATCCTCTCCAACAAGCTCCAAAGCTCTCTGCTATGTAAATGTTGAGTGTTGCCCGTTGCTACACAAACCTTGTGTGTTGATATTCACTACGAAATCCTTTCACTTTTTTTTTTGTTGCACATTCTGCATTTGTTTCAATCATTGTTCAAAGATCCTTTCTTGGAGCCCATTGAAAGTTAGCCTCTGAAACAAATTTTCTTTCCACAAAGCCAACATTACTTTATTTGAGATAAACTCTTGCCATCCTCTTTGTTGCGCCGAGTTTTCTGCTACTACTCATTGTTGCGTCAAGTTCCCTATTGTTCTTCACTACTGCAAAAACATTTATGCTATTGTTTATTGTTGCACGGAGTTTTTTGTTGCTAATTGTTGCTTCACACCGCGCAAAATTCACTATTCTCATTTTTTACGCAGAGGTTATTTCTCTCGTTTGTTACGTAGAGGTTATTGTTCCCATTTTCGTTTCACAAAGGTTATTACAATATATTGTTGCACACCAGCAGTTCACACATGGTTGACATATATCATCATCATGGCAACTCCTCCACAAAAAAGAAAGAATGTAAGAAGCAGGGAAGTCGTGAGGTTTGAGCCACAAAATTTAAATTTGGTAAACACATACCCAACGATCAGGGTTTCCTTTGAAAAAACTAGATGCATGAGATTCTTTGAAAAGGTCCAAGGGTATAATGTGCAGCTAACCAAGAATTTTTCTCTTAAATTTAATGGTGTCAACACAACCATTGCAGGGATCACTTTTCCAGTGTCAGAGGAAACCATATCAGTTGCTACAGAGATTCCTATGCAGGGAGAGAAGTGATTTAAAGGTATGCCATTAGATACTTCATTTTATATTGATTTTCTCAAACTTGAATACAGAAATCAGAAGATTGGTGCCACCATTCCTAGTGAATATGTTTTGGAACATTTTGAGAGGATTTTTAGGGTAATCCGGAAATACTTTACTTGTGAGGGTAGGTTTGACAAGGTACATCAATACCACATTAGGATCCTGATGCATTTCACAAGGAAAATCCCCCTAAACTTACCCTTCTTACTATGTAAAGCCTGGGAAAAATGGCAAAAAGTGTCCAAGACAAAGTTTACCAGGCCAGGAGTAGCCTATTCCATTTGTCGTTGGTAAAGTTGTTGGTGGTTGAAGAGCTTGGAAAGATAAACAGGGACTAGGATTCCTTCTTGACCTCAACAAACATTTTCCTGGATCCTAAAGGATATACTCCCTTGTCTGCTGATAAATCAACATCTCATAGTTCAGGGGAAAAAGGAGGAGGTGTTGTTGAAAGGGGAAAAGGAAAAAAGATTGAGAATCCATCACTCAGTCAGCCAATCCTGAAGGAAAGAAGAAAACTACAATTCATTAATGAACCCAAGGAGACACAGGCTCCCAGCAAACCACGCACCAAGTCCTTTGCTAGGAGGTTTCCCATACCCACAATGCAGACAGAGTTTGTTGAATTTGCAGCCCAGGATATCAATGAGGAGAAAATGAATCCAGGGGAGAAAGATGCAGATATCAAAGAGATGCAGCAGCAACTCAAGAAATCTCAAAATATTATAGCACAACTCTACCAGGAGAACAAAGAATTGAAAAGGAAACTAACAAAAAAAACTCTCGAAGCACAAACACCATAGAGTAAAGAAGGTCAAAAATATCCTACTTCACCAACAAGAGGAGAAAAGAACATAAAATGGAAAAATAAGCAACTAAGAGAAACTCAAGACCAGATCATCAAGCTCAAGGAAGAAAAGAGAATATCATAGGAAGGGATAATGAATCATTACAAGAAATTTATACCAACCATAGACAATGCATGTGCAGTCATTTCTGACGCTCAATCAAAGTTGAAGAGGAATGCAACTTTGTTAAGGCAGGTGGGAAATTTAAAGAGACAGAACTTGTCATTGAGAAAGGAAAACAGGACCTTACGGCTACAAGTGAATTTGGATAAAGAAGCTAAGGACAAGCTGAATGATCCCAACCTTTTCTACCAACTGGATTCACGCAAACAACCTCAACATGAAGATTCATTACGCAAAATTGCTACACAAATATTGTATCCAACACTTGGGAAAAAGTAACCAGAATTCGATGTGCAAGGGTGACAGGGTTGTCGAACATTGCACATGATGACTCATCACAACCACATTGTCAAATTTTGCTCAAGGATCTATGATTGTAAATGCTACTTTGGTTATATTGTGATTGACAAATCAGTTTTTCTATTTTTGGTAAATATTGTAGAGTTTGTTGTTCTCTTTGAAAGAAACCAAATCCATAACTCTAGGATGTAGTAGTTTGAATCCTAGCAGATTAGTGTAGCCTTAGTTTTCTATATATGTTGACTATTTTGATGTAAAGAGGGGCGGGTAGAAGTATAGGCATTTTGATCTTCAATGTAATTTTCTGAATCTAATAAAAATACAAATGCAGAAGTCCTGAACTCCTTATGAAAAAGATTCAAATGGTGGTGATCTGAATATTGTACTCTTCTTTGTATGTATTCCTTGTGTACTTACTTTCATCTACACGTTTCTTCTCTTTAAATTGGATATTTAAAGGTATAGAATTCATCGAATGGTGCTCCAGAATTAAATGATTTAAACTTTGTTTATTCTTCTTAACTAAGGTCATAATTCATCCTTTATGATGCTCTGATTCTGTTATGTTTTTTTATTCTTCTTTCACCCTACATAATCAAACTCAAAATTTAAGTTCATCACCTTGTTTAGCCTTTGTTCCTTTGAGGAGTTATACCTACCAAGAATTGTTTTCTTTTGTTTTCAGGGGTTGAATCCATAGCCATAGAGATACTATACCTCTTTTCCAGAAAACCTTGAAAAAACTATCTCAAATATATAATTCTAGCCATCAGTTCAAAAGTAATTTGTCTATCAAAGATTAAGTCTCAGAGAGAGCCCCCTCTAGATTGGAAAGGCTAGTTTCCAGTCTTAAAGTTGGTTTATAGGTTACCTTTGTAGATTGTTTCTTTAGCCCAACAATTTACTCAACGTTAAAAGGCCCTCCAATTCTTTAGTCAAATCAAAAAAATTTAAAAACAAATCACCTATTTTAGTATTTATAACATCACATTATGACAAAATTTCCTACAAACACTTAATTCTCTTCAGCCAACAAGCATTAATTTTTTTAAAACAAGCCTTGAAAGGAATGTTTTTTTCTCTCCTATGTATATCACTTAAACTTAAGACCTTTGCCAAAAATGTACCCACTACCTCTTTATAAAATCTTTATCATTTTCCAAATCTGTTTGGAGTTAATCTTTAAAATGAAAGACCGTTGTTGAGAGAGTAGATACATTTGTTGATAATTCCCATATTTCAAGGATAAGGCTATCTTTCTCTTAATTTTATCTCCAATATATTTTCTTGTAGACATTAATAAACATGATGAACCTTTCAACATGGAGATTATTTCTCGTACATCCTCGAGATTGCACAATGGTTGTATATTAGTGATGGGTTCGACAAAAAAAGGTCTTGGAAGGAAAGAATTTTCCAATTCTTTTACTTTTTCCTTTAGGACCAAATTATCCTTCTCTATCTCGTTGATGGAATACTTTAAGTCTTCACTGGTTTCTTCATGAAACTAAACACTTTTTGAGTGTTTTACCCCTTGAAAATCAATCTCTGATTTCAATTTTTCTGGAACCTTTTTTTTCTCAAATTTACTTTTTCAATTAACAATTTTTTTGAATTCTTATAGTAGGTTGCATGGTGAAAAGTGACATATTCCTCCTCAAATACCTTTGGCTCTTAGGAAGCCAATTATTTATCTATATCCCTACTCTCTATCATCCTCTATTTGGCCCAACTAGGATCCTCTATTATTTCATCAACCTCCATGTCTTTTGTACCCGTTTCATCTTCAAGTGCTTCTTGTCCTTCTTTCCAGAGTTCTCTTTTACTTTTTTCATATACATGAACAATGTGTGATTTTTAAATTTTCTTTTCTGTGGGGTCCTTATCTCCAGCATCATATGAATTTTTGGTGGAAGACCTTCTCTGTTCTTGACTATCATTTCAGATTTTTTTTTTTTGTCGAGGTACTCTTTTGTGACACATTTGGTGAACTTGGGTTCTTACTTGTCGCTTCTCAACACCATTTCTTATAGTATTCATTGGTGTTATCCAGTGCATCGATATCATCTAGGGTGGTTCTTGGATATGATTTAGAGGATTTTGATTATCTCCCCCTCCCTCTTCTAGTTACACAAACTTACTAAATGATGAGTCGTATACAATTGAAAACATGTGTGCCGAAAATGAATCCTTAGGGTTGAAACCATCAATGTCCTAAACTTCTTTTAAATTGAAATGGTCAAATTGAGTAGTGTATTCATCAGAAGGATGTATTTCTCATTTGTGGGATCCTAATTGGATGTGTACCATAGACTTGTCGAGGAGTCCACTTGATGATATCTTATCCATATATCTATCCATGGACCCCACCTGGAGAGCAATTGGAATAGCTGGGAAAGACCACTAGCTATCGTGATGTTTTTGCATTTCGAGTAAGTCAGACCATTGTTTCCCTAGTTCCTGACCATTGGATTGGTCGGGAGTGAGGCTCTTGGAAAGAATGGATCGGAAGAGGAGGTTGGAGTTGAGAACCTAGTTTTCCCAATGAGGGAGAGTCTGAATCACCACCAGCTATTGATTTAACCTAAGTTGGGTGAGTCAGAGTTGTTCATCTGGGTGATTTCATCTCCCAGATTGCATAGATGATTTCTACAAAATGATTTCTATGGGAGTTTGATTCATCCAAGGACATTGCAGTGCCACGACAATACACGCACCAATCTATCCATCGGTGCATATGACATGGAGGATTCCACATGGCATCCATATATGGACAAAGAATGTGGGGAAGGGTAAATCCCGTAAGGATTGAGAGGCCATTTTGATAGCTCCCAAACCCATTTTATACTATGTAGAAATCCAAAGGAACACTCCATGAGGACAAGTTTCTACCTATCATTTTAAGACCTAATATTGGAGTCATATTTGAAAGAGGAATTTTGACATCCCACCAACCTAAGTAGGGTTTAGGGGGTCAAGTGTGTTACAATTTCCATGCTTGGAGAATTGACATTCTTTCTAGGGTTGTATATTTCTCAATCCAACAAAGGCATATTCATTTCTCATACCAAATATATCAAGGAAACGTTGAATAAATTTGGAATGGAAGACTGTGCACTTGTCAGTACACCCACAATCACAGGATGTAAGTTGAGAAAAGATGATGAATTTCCATAATAAAATCAAAAAATGTATAGGTCAATGATTGGTAGCCTACTATATGTGACAACATCAAGGCTAGACATCATGCAAGCAGTAGGATTGGTCGCAATATTTCAATCTGCACTATTATGACCCAAGGGGGGCATATATATGGAATAATGTATATAATATGACCCCAAAGGGGGGCATATATGGGCCTAAATGTACATATAATGTGTAAATACATATGTAATAGGTATGTCCTAGTGATAAAGGGGCCTCATGTTCAAGTGTGAATAGATATTTATAAGAGATCATGTATTCATTATTGGGGGATGGGAATTGTGAAGTATGAATGGTGTTTGGTTAGTTGGAGTGGGTTCCCCTATTATTTAAGGAGTTATTGTGTAACTTATCTCTATTGGAGTTTTTATCCACTCTCACATTCAGTACATGGTGTGTACTTATTTTATTTTATGATATTTTGAGCATTTGGTTCATTTCATTTGGTATCAGAGCACCGATCCTAGGGTTTTTCTCCTCAAGATAGTCATTTTTTCATTTTCGATATAATTTTTTTCTTGGATAATTTTAAGAAGGAGAAACCTAGAAAATATTTAGAATACTTATTAGAGTACCTGTGGTACTAATTTTAGATTCTGGGTCATTTTACGTTTCGGAGATACACTCTGTGGAAGATAGGGTATCTGACTAGTCCTATTGACTAGTCTCAAACATGTGTTCCAGATAAAATAGTCATAAATTATTCCCATAATATCCAAATTGAGTGAAACTAGCTGCATTGGATAGTGGACAATATCTATTACTTTTTGTACAATTTTCAGAACAATTATTTTGTGCAGGGCATGCTATACAAGTGCTTTGTCCTAGAAAGGAAAAAAATCAACAAGGTGTGGGGAAGTTACAATAACTTCCACTTGGCACATCCAATTTTCATCATACCTGTGGAATTGAAGAGAAGAAATTTCATAGTATTATAGGCCACAATTTCATATTAATACGGGCCAAAATTTCAAAGATACATCAAAACTAAGGTCTGCCAGGAGGGCAGACTCCAAATCAGGGTTTCCAAGGTATGTTGACTTAAAACTATCATAACTTTTTATTGGAATGTCCGATTGAGCTGATTCAAAACCCATTGGAAAGATAAAACCTATAATATTATATTGGACCAAGGATTATAACTATTTGATAAATTTATCCTTAATATATTGAGGTTGGAAGTCAAGGATTATGGTTAGACCTCAATTAAGAATCAATGAAAATACCTAACTTTAGTGGAGATGAATATAAACATGAAATCAGTCCTATGGAATGGTTGAGGATAGTAAAGGAATATTGTATGAGGATTGGTATAATTCCTTGTGGGGCATATTTTTCTTTTTTGGGTGGAGCTCATAAGTGGTGGATAATCCTCGATGAAGTACTGGACTCCACTCCTCATGGTAAGAATTTGAAACAATATTCTCAGATAAATGGATCAGTGATACAAAAATGGAGGAAATTTATAGAATTCAAGATGAATTAAAATAATAAAAGGAAGAGATTACGAAGAAGGGTGAGGAGATATCTAAGATAATATACCTTAATGAATCACCCATTAAGGAGGTTAAGAACCTAAAGCAAGAAAACACTATCAAAGGCAAGTGGGAAAAAGATGAATCAAAGGAAGATTTGATAAAGAAAGATGAAGATATATGTATATTACAAAGCCATAATAAAAAACTATTGGATGAGGGTTAGAGATTGACAAAAGAAAAGAAGAATTGTCAAAATAAAGAAGAAAGAAGGATCTTGGATGAAGAAACTATCAAAATATTTCAAGAGGAAATTTGCAATAAGGTTGAGGAATCCTTAAATACGAATGAGGTAAAGTCAGAAATGAAATCCTGTTGACGGGCGAAATTGACCGTCCGTCAACTGAGAGAGTGGAACCGGTCCGGGGTTGTCTAATAACCCAAGCCGTTTGGAATGAACCACCCTGACGAGTTTAACGGCTCCGTTGGCCGCTCTAATGTCTTAAGGAAAACCAAAGAGAAAACTAACCTAAACTAACTAATCTATCTAAAACTAATAAAACTAACTAAACTAACTAAAACAAACTAACTAAAACTAAATACAAGAAACTAAACTAACTAAAAGAAACTAAACTAACTAAAACTAATAAAACAAACTAACTAATATACTAATCTAATTAAAACAAACTACTAAATTAAATTAAAACTAAATACTAACTACTCTAACTATTATATACAATCTACTAATTACTGTTACACTAACTCTATTAATCAGTTGTCTAATTACTAGTTATATTACTTATTCACAAATATACAATATAAACAACCTACAGATTTAATTAAAACCTGCAAAACGCGTGTGCTTTCTGCCCTAAGACAGCAAGATATGTTTTTTGATTTTTTTATATTTTATGAAAAAGAAATAAAACTTACTGAAATTAAACGATCTAATATATTTACTGAAATTAAATAATCTAATATAAATCTAATTAACTTATATCTAAATTAAACTACTTATAAAAACAGCAAAGAAAAGATTAACTGACCTGGAAGCGCTCTTAATTTGTCCTATGTATGATAACTCTGAAGCTGGTCGGAGGAAGGAAACTCGCACTGGATTGATCCCAAAAGCTTCTCGTAAATGATCGGCTGCGCTGCTCTTTGAGTTGTTAACAGGACAAACAAGACATAAAAAATCATAACAATCTTATGATTTATAAATCTCTGCAATAAGGGAAACCTGTTATGCAAAAACTTATATTTAATAATTCAACTTATGAAGAAGATAAACCTGTCATTCACAAACTGAACTAAACAATTGTTATG
>JZKD02S0950014.1:477854-493732 GCA_000966675.3 Picea glauca
AAAACATGAATATTCAAATGTGAAATCAAACCCATATGTTTAACCAACGCGCCATTGCATAATCAAACATTTTAATCAAAGGTTTAAAACATTGTGACAATCGTTTGCATAAAATTGACAAGGCAAGAACTATAACAATAAGGATCGCATCATATAAAACAAAGTAAACTATGACCCCTATGCAATTCATAAAAATAAGTATAACCCATAAATTCACATGCTCAATGCCTTACCAATTAAATAAAAATCAAGTTGCGCAATTAAAGTAAGAATAGGCAATAGGGACAGTTCGAAAATCTCTTAGCCACTTAATGATAATCCAAAGGTAAATGCCATTCAAAATATCAATAAAAGATCATGACAGTTCAAGTGACAATGGAGGAGTTTTCACGCTTATAGTCGTGAAAACTAAATGGAGACCAATTTGCAAATGTCGCAAAGAATGAAAATATCGTTTATTTGCAAAATGCGACGATAATTTGAAGTTCAGAAGACAAAGGTGTAGGCAACTTATATGGCAATTGAAAAATTGAATTGGCTGCCAACAAATCCATAATTGAAGAAGGATGTCAGAATTTGACAGATGGGGTCACCTTGCAGCTTCAAAAGGAGAAAGAAGACAAGATTAGGGAAGGTTAACAAAATATACTTGAAGAAGTTGAACTCCATATAGAGGATTTACAAGCCAAATATGATGGTATTATCTCCAAGGATAGAGTAATCAAAGACCAAACAAATATGATCAAGGATTCCATTGTCTCCAAAAATAATATAGATGAAATGCATGTGAAGAGTGAAGAAAAACCATCAAATGTGAAACTGTATCGACACCCTCATTACCAAGAAACATTTCAAGGAAGACAAGAAGTATGATATCAACATTATGAAGGAATAAGATGGAATAATTGTCAATATGCATGGAATAAGGACTCTCCAAACTACTCTTCAACAAGCTATTATCAGAGACCAACAACCACTACAAATTGGAGAAGCTTCAACAAAAATACATGGAATCAAAGGAAAGAAAATTATGCAACAACTAGACAACAAAGCTTAAGACCGAAAATAATTGATTTTGGATGGATAGATCATCAACAATGGAATTAAGAAATAAGGAACATAAGAAAATCATATTACTCGGTTTCATCACATGTGAAGCCTTTAAATGCAAAGCTTTGAGGACAAAGATTTTTGAAGGAGGGTACTATGTTATGACACAAAAGGGGCATATATATGGATAAATGTATATCATATGACCCCAAGGGGGGGCATATATGGGCCTAAATGTACATGTAATGTGTAAATACATATGTAATAGGGTCGACCTAGTGATAAAGGGGCCTCATGTGCAAGTGTGAATAAAAATATATAAAAGATCATGTATTCATTATTGGGGGATGGGAATTGTGAAGTATGAATGGTATATGGTTAATTGGAGGGGGTTTCCCTATTCTTTAAGGAGTTATTGTGTAACTTATCTATATTGGAGTTTTTATCCATGCTCACATTCAATACATGGTGTGTACTTTTGTTAATTTATGATATTTTGAGCATTTGGTTCATTACATTCACCAAATGAGATAAATGTGAAGAAAATAAAAATAATATTTAGATATCTAAAGGGCACATTAGACTTTGTCTTGTGGTATTCAAGAAGTAAGGACTTCACTCTAACAAAATATACAAATTAATATTGGGAAGGAATTACTGATGACAAGAAAAGCAATAGTGGAGGAGCATTCTTTCTAGGCAACTTTCTAGTATCATGGTTGAGTAAGAAGAAAACTTCATTCTCTCTATCCATAACAGAAGCTAAATATATTGTAGAAGCAACATGTTTCTCACAAGTTCTCTGGATAAAGAAGACACTTAAGGATATCAAGGTAGAATATGATCATCCAATCTCAATCATATGTGACAACACAAGTACAATCAACATTACAAATAATATTGTTATGAACTCAAATAAAAATCATATTCCCATCAAGTCCCGCTTCCTAAGAGAACAGGTAGACGAGAAAATTGTCAAGCTAGAATACGTTTCCACTAAAGAACAAGTTTTAGATATTTTTACCAAACCCCTTCTCAGAGTCACATTCTAATATCTCAGACAGGATCTGGGATTGATATACCTCTCTTCATGTTATTAAATGGAAGCACAATCTTAGGGGGAGCATCCCTTTTCCATTGATGTCAAATGGGGGAGAAATTGCAAATAGAGGAAAAGTTGCAAACAAGGGGAATATTACAGAATTGACTAAGGATTGTCATCAATGACAAAGGGGGTGATTTTTAGAAATATTTTTTTCATTTATGTCAAATATAGGGGGAGACTATAGATGTCCAAGATAAAGAAATGGAGATTGTTGGAAATATTGTTTTTAGATTTTTTAAGATCATTTTGGATACCCTATATTTGAAGGCCTTTTAACTCTAAAGACCTAGCTCAAATGGAAGTATAGCATACATGGTTGAAAATTTTATTTGGATACCTTTCCAACAATATATGGAACTCCATCTAACTCCATATGAATGAGTAGACATGAACAATTATGTCAAGTCAACCCAACTAGAAAGTACAAGTCTACCTAGTCAATTTTACAAGTCGGCTCCATAAGTGAACACAGAAACACTAGAAATACATGATAGATGTGTGAATTTAAGGAGAATCCAAGCAAGAAGATCAAGTACAAATGTGCAAAAGAGATATGAGGTGTGCAAGAGGAGTTGGGGAGTATTCTTAGGGTCTAAAGGTGCAAAAGAGGAGTTTTCTT
This sequence comes from Picea glauca, assembly GCA_000966675.3. NCBI lineage: Eukaryota > Viridiplantae > Streptophyta > Pinopsida > Pinales > Pinaceae > Picea > Picea glauca. Next base: position 480,629 of record JZKD02S0950014.1, read on the forward strand.
AGAGTTTTAAGGGTGTGTTATGAAGGAATGAGATATATGATGTTGAAAAGTGTGTTGTTTTGAGATTGTGATGTTGCATTCTAGAATTATATTATGGGAATGATGATATTATTTTCACCATGGAATGAAGGTTAAATCTGACTAGGATTTGAAGCTATGTTTGGGGCATGAAGCCAGGAGAGGCACTGAAGAATGAAAGTCAAGGGTATGAAGATGTTGTGAAATGCATGAAGTATGAAGCATGTAGGTGAAGTCAGAAGTACTCTGTGTATGAATATTTTATATTGGTACCTATAGAGGTCTTACTAAATTGAGGAGATTGGTGTCTCTAGTAGGTTGGTTCCTACACAATATCTTGTTGAGTTGGTGCTCAGTTGAAGACATCGGCATCTCTAGTAGGTTGGTTCCTACACAATATATTGTTGATTTGGTGATCATCTTAAGAGATTGGTTTCTATAGTAGTTTGGTGCCTACAAGCTTTGTAAAAATAGGTTGGTGCCTACAAACATTAATAAAGATAAGTTTTTGTGGTTTTCTCCCACAAGGGTTTCCAAATTAAACTCTATGTATTGTGATTTGAGTTTACATGCATCTACTATTTTAAAGTTAGTGAGTGATTGATGAATTCTCATTTAAATAAAAAATTATGTTATACTTATTGACCCCCCCTGTATAAGCATAATTTCAACACTACCTTGATCCTTTGGTGACTTGTCTTTGTTCTTCTTCCTAACATTTTTCAATATGAAGTCTGCAAGGTTGAGTTGTTGAAGTACTTTTTCAATAAGATCAATTGTCTTCATCATACAAGAACTCTCAGGATGAAATCCTCTATTACAATATCTACATTTTGTTCTCTCCTTCTTATACTTTCCTCCCTTGGGGTTCAATGTCTTGTTATAGGATTCAATTCTTTTTTCATCTATGTGATCAACATACCTTTATTTATGCTTTTTTTTCTTGATATCATCTTGCAATGCGAGAACATGGGCCTTGGATCTCCTTAGAGTGCCCATCTAAATGAGCTTATTCTACTCATGAATGAGTGGTTTTATGAAGTCACCCATAGAGGGCATATTTCAATATTTTCCCATAGAAATATTATAGTGTGGAAAGAAGAAATAAACATAGAATACTCATGCCCTAGCTTTGAAAGAATTGAGAGGATAAGTTGCTCCTCTTTCTTATCAATGCCAAAAGATTTAGCTTGTTGAATCAAAGTCTTGAACTTGGAAAAGTAGTCTTGTAGGGTCTCAAAGTTTATTGGGATCAAATATATGAGCTCGTTCTCCAAAATATGTCCTCTCATTTCATCCTCCTTTCCAAATAGTCCATCCAACTTAGTCCATACTTCGTTGGGAGTTGAACAAGATTCAACACGAAAGAGAAAGTTTGGAGATATGGACATGCATAGAATCCCATAGGCCTCATCCATTCTATTAAAGTAATTTTCCTTTTCTACAACAGAATTTGGTTCAACTTTTGTCCCCATAGTGATCTTGTAAAGCCACTTACTCCTTAGAAGAAGTTTGATCTTGGGTTTCCATTCAAAGAAATGAAATGGGGTAAGAATCACTGATGTAGATGGTTACTTCATTCTCTTTGGGATATCCAATCTTTTAAAAACCTTCATTATAATGTTATTTTTCCTCACAATCCACTCTAGTTCTTTGATACCATGTAGGATTTTAAGCACAAGCCAAAATCTAGTTGTGAGAAAAAAAACTACACTAGAAAAATTGCAAGAAAAAGAGAGAAGAAAGAATGAAATGACTCAAAAGGACAATGTTGTCAAAAAACAAATTCGAATTTCACTTGTGTATTAATGCTTGACATGAGTACAATATATAGACTCTTCAAGGAGCAATGTGCATAAGGTTGGGTTTCTTTGTGCATGCACTAGTTAGATTTAGTCAATTCTTAACTAATCAATACCATGGGTCAATACCAAAAACCACTAAGTGGTTAATGATAAGTTTGAGTCTAAAAATAATCAAAGGAATGTGGAATTTCTAAGGGGATTGGTTATCCACATATAATGCACATCAGTTTCCTAGTCAATGCCATATGTTTAACATTGCTAAAAATAGACAACCCCCTAAATTTCAAGAGTTATAGATTGAGGTTTATGCCAATTCCCTTCCAACATCCATATCTATGTTTGTCAAAAGGGATAATAAAGGTACCTTGGTTTCTAATTCTGAGGAAGAGAAAATAATAGAATTTGAAATGAAAACCTATAAAGAGAGCCATATTTAATTAGTAAAAAAGGAAACAACTCAACCTAAAAGAGGCCTTTTACTATCAATACCACATGGTAAGAAACCTCTTGAAAGCAATGAAAAATATACAATTGATATGGAGCGTTTACAAAGGATGATAAAAAAAACTCTCTAATTAAATAGTGGACATGAAGAGGAATGCAAGGGAAGGTCTGTCTTCTCAGAGACCTTACAAACCTTTCTTTAAGATACCTACTCCTTTTAATGATATCAATCCTCCCCCAATTAATTTGAAATTTGATTTAGGAGAAGTATCTTTGAATAATTTATGCAATTATCATCAGGCCAACCATTCTGAGAAAACCTACCCACAATTGATACATGTTATGAACTTGATGGAAAATTGTTTTCTATATGGATGTTCTTTAATAGATCAAGCCAATGACCGAGCACCAGATATTGAAGATTAAGAATCTTCTGAAATTCCCAAAGAAACAACCATGGTCTTTGTTATAAACAATAGGTGTGCTCATTTCACCATAGACAATATATCAATATTTCCACCCAACCATAGGCCAAAGCCACCCCCGAGAACCTTAACCTTGACAGAGATAATAATTCTAGAAGCAACCCTAGAACCAATAGCCAATCAATGTACCGTACCTCTCTCCAGAGTTAACGCACAAGGCAAAAATCCAAACCATAACCAAGAGAAATTTCAAGCCTAAAACTGAATATACAAGTTGCAGTAGTTGTAGCTGCAGTTACTCTCCAAACTTGCGCACTTACTAAAATTTTTCATTGCGCATTAAATTTCGTTAGTTGTGAGCTGTATGTGTACAAATGAGCTCTAGAATCATGTATTTATACTTCTCTTTCTTATCTGTCTAGGCCGGCTTCTCTTTCTGGAGGCTAAAGACTCAATATTAATTATTTTCTTTAGTCGACTTGTCTTCTAGGGTTATGTCCAAAGCTTTAGGGTTTTTTTCTTTCTTTCTGAAATATTCTATTCTTGTCAAGGTTACACATGGAGTTTAATACCTCCCGCAGCTACCATACTATCAACACTCCCTCCTAGCTAGGGAGGTATTGAAAGAAATGGTCTTGAGAACAAACATATCATTCAACTGGTAGCATCATCATAGACACATAGGCTATCTAATGATTAAATCATGAGCACCATCATCACTATCAGTATCATCTAATAGCATCAACTGCATCATCTCTCGAAGCCATACTCCATCTGAGTAATCAGGCATGATGTTGAATAAGTCACTCACTCCACAGAGTGATACAACAACCATTCTTCTAATCCAAACATATGTCCTATAAGAAAAAATGTTCCAACAGATGATGGAAGCCACGCCATGGGCTACAAGGACTATTCTTCTAATTCAGACATATGTCCTAGAAGCATAAATTTCCTAGACCATTTTATTCCTAGAGAATGTCTGTCCACCAGCACACTGACTATCCATCTAATTTCCAACACTATTGATAGTCTTCATGGAAATCATAATAATGCCATTCAATAGAACACAACTGTGTCTATCCATAGTAGTACACAACTATTATCCAGTGGTACACAACCACACCAAGCAACACATGACTACTTAACTAGTGACACATAGTCACAACTAGTGGAACACATCCACCATAGTGGCATATAGGTATTGTCCAGAGACATACAGTCTCCATAGTAATCATATCATCCGATATCAACCTGCATAATAATATCATGATACAAACTAAGTCATATGGGCCATTCTTCCACTCACGTATGTCAGATATAGAAGAGCATCTGCCCTCAGAAGGTAAAACATCAGCCATGGGCTCTCTGGACTATTCATCTCAAGTATAGAAAAATAATTGTCCTTAGTTTATGAGCATGGACCATTCACCTAACTGGGCCATTCCTTCGGCACCAATCATAGTGCAACCTGGAGAGAATGAGTCTGCCTTAGGGCATGTCTTTCCCTGATTGTTGAACCTGGACCATTCACCTAACTGGACCATTTCTCCGGAACTAATAATAGTGCAACCTGGAGAGAATGAGTATGCCATAGGGAATGACTGTATGGACCATTTCCTAAGGAAATGATTGTCCTGCACCAAACTCCAAAACGGACCATTCTTTGAAACTTCTCACAACTGTGAACTTCGAAAGAATGACTTCTCGGTGAGGAAGACCATTCTACTTGACCACTTCTCAAAGTGACTGCAAAGAAGAATGATTGTCCTATACCATTCCCCTGCACTAACCATAAGGGGAATCGTTGTCTATGGTACATCAACAATCTATCGAACCATTTTCATTACGAAAATGACTGTCTGATATGGACCATTTTTCAGACTGGAAAGGGACTGCTCATCCTGGACCATTTTTCGAACTGGAAAGGAACTACTTATCCTAGACCATTTTTATAACTGAAAAATGACTTTCCATAAATCAATAACATATCAGTACTCCCTCCCAACCTGGGAGTATTCTCTTCCTTTTTCAATAAGGAATTTGTCTCCACGAACCCCATCTTGTTTCTTAAGTACGCAAACTTTTCATCTTGGACAGAGACTTTACCAAAATATCTGTTGTCTTCTTATCGATGGAGATATACTAGAGAACCACTTGTTTCTTCTTGGACTTCATCATGAAGAATACAATGCTTGATCTCAAATGTACTTCGGTTTTCCATGGAACACTGGTTTTCTCTGAAGGCTTCATATAGCTCTAATCATTACAACATGTCATGGTTGAATTCAGTAATTATGTTTCATGCTAGCTCATGACATCGTGGTAGCACTTCTTCTTTCATCATGAGATTTTTTCCATGGATTAGAAATCCATCATCCCATATTTCTGAGTAACCATTCTGATACACTATCTCTATCATAGAAAGTTTTTCACTATGCTTTTGTTGTATATGAGTTACTCTACATCAAGTTGTTTGAATCCATACAAGGTCTTCTTATATCTACATATATGGGTCTCTTTCTAGTATAAGATTCTTTCTCAATTTGATTTTTTTGGGAAGAAAAATCTTTTACATGTAAATTACAATCCATGGATACTGGAGGAGATACATCTGGTTTACTGGAGCGAGATGTCGTCATAGTCTTCTCCCTCCTTCTGGAAGAACTTTTGAATCTCGCAATTCTTCCATTCATAAGTCTTCTTCACATTTTATTACATACACAATTCTTTATCATAACTTCCATGTCTTCTACTTGATTGCTTCTAGTGGGTTCAAACCAAGCTGGTAGTCTTGTGATTCTTGGTATAATAACTGGTTGTTCTAGATTTTATTTCTTTTTTGGAATCTTCATGTTATTCCTCACGTTTCTCTTTATCTCTTGGGCCCATGGAGTTTTTTATAGATTCCATGCCCTGAATATTTTAACTTCTTCCTTTCCGCATATGATCATGGATGTAGATGGACAACTAAGTATACTTTAAGGATTTTTTTCGAAGAAGACTTCTTCTGAACACATGTTGCTTATCATGGCTGCTACTTTCAATGGGAACATGGACATATACTTCATAATCCTCAATGGATAATATCATTTAGGATTATCTCCCTCCTAATCCTTGCTTCATGCATGAATGCATGCTCTTATTTTTGGAATTTTATAATCATCTCCCTCTATCTAAGAGATTCCATGCTTCTGTCTGCATCCTTACTGCCTTCTGCAAAGTGTCACAAGTCTTTTTCTAATTTCCTCTTGATTGTTGTTTTCTTTTTTTTTTGAATTATTCTAGGTCTCTTCAAGTATGATTTTGATTTTGGCGTATCTGGCAGTTGTTACTTATATAATAGCTTCCATAGGAATTGTTACCAAGGATTGTCAATGTACTTCATCTTTTCAGATACATTACTCGACTAGTAATCATCATAATAGTAATCCTTATCTTGTTATTCTTCCATAGGTTTTGTTTCACTAACCATCTTATCTTCTAAGAAATAGACATACAGGAACTATGTAGACATGGTATGCACAAGGATTATGTTATAGAAGAAATATTGTTACCTTGACTAGAAGAAGAAATCTGCTTCATCTTGTTTGACTTTATTTGAGGGTTCCTTTTCTTCGACAACTGTTGCTTCATGTGTTCCCTTCCTTTTATTTAACTCAGGACAGTGATTCTTGTAGTGACCATATTTTCGACAATTGAAGTATTGTATTTTTGACATATCCTTCTCTTGATTTGGTTTCTTCCTTGGGTCAAACTTCTTCTTATTCTTGAATTTCTTGAACTTTGTTGTTTAGGCTTGATCATCATCTTTCCTTTGGAATTTCTCTTTTTCACTAATCCTTGATTCTTCTTGTTCACAACAAGTCCAAAGTTCTTCAAATGTGGGATACTCCTTTCTTGTATTCATGCTTGTGGAAAATGCATCCCGTGTCTTGGGAAGGCCATTGAGTACTATATTTACCAGTTCCCTTGTTTTTAAATGATTTCTTCAATAGATTGTAGTTGATCTCTTAATTGAGAGATTCTTACCAAGTATGGTGTTCTGTTGTCATCATCATTCATTTTCATGTCATGGAGCTCATTCTTCAAATTCATTACTTGTCCAATGTTTCTGACTGAGAAGAGGTTAGTTAGGGCATCACACATATTCTTAGATGATTCAAGATGAGATATGTAGGGTATCAAGTGGTATTTTACAGAGTCCACGATGATACTCATAGAATTGATGTCATTGTCCTTGAAATTTTCCATAATTGCAATGTTACGAGGTTCCTTCTCTTTTCCTGCTTCAACATGTGATTCCATGATCTTTCCTTTCACAATATCCAATAATTTATTCTTAGCAAGGATGAGGTCAATCCTTTTCTTCCATTCTCTGGAGTTAGAAGCCCCTTCTAACTTGTTTTCTAACTTCATAGAATAAGTCGCGACTTCTTTGACTTGGTCAACCTTTAACTTTGACCAAAAACTCAAACTTGATGTCTTAGCTTGTTGAGAGTTCCAGTAGGTGCACTAAGTTAGGGTGCACTAGGCTATCTAGAAATTAGGTCAATCTCTTCACTTAAGGTGCCTCGACAAGAGGGTTAGGGTTTCGTTACTACAGCAAAAACTTTGGTTGCAATTGCAACTGTAACTGAGAAAATCCTCCCAATCTATCTTCCAGCAGTTCGACTGTCTGAAGGTAGTGTGGGCCCATAACCTATTAGAAATAATAGGTGTGTTCGTTTCACCATATACAATATATAAATATTGTCACCCAACCGTTGGCCGAAGCCACCCCCAAGCACCTTAATATTGATAGAGAGAATAATACAGAAAGCAACACTAGAACGAATAACCAATCAATGTAGTGTACCTCTCTCAAGAGATAGCGCACAAGGAAGAAAGTACAAACCATAACCAAGAGAAATTCCAAGCCTAAAACTGAATATACAAGTTGCAGTAGTTGCAGCTACAAGTACTCTCTAGACTTGTGCACTTACTAAATTTCTGCAGTGTGCACTAAATTTCTGAAGTTACAAGTTGTATGTGTACAAATGAGCTCTGACATCATGTATTTATACTTCTCTTTCTTATATGTCTGGGCCGAATTCTCTTTATGGAGGCTAAAGACTCAATATTAATTATTTTATTTAGTTGACTTGTCTTCTAGGGTTATGTCCAAAGATTTAGGGTTTTCTCCTTACTTTCTAAAATATTTTATTCTTGTCGGGGTTACACGTGGAGGTTAATACCTCCCGCAACTACCATAATATCAACAGTCTTATGGGACATAAATCCTATGGTAAATATGGCAAAATATGTTGTGATTGATGAAACATTTGTTGTCCAAACCAGAAGTAAAGGCCCTACCCACCAGTGCCATCCCATTGTGTCTTGGATCCCTAAGAAATGATGGACATATACACCTACAATTAAACCCACACCTACATTTGTTACTCTGCATAAAAATGTAGATTGGTACTCTGAGCATATGGAATACAATGTGGTTGAAGGTTTGAAGAAGATTAAATAAAACAAAAGATTAAAGAAAACATTTCGGTAATGGATCTCTACAAAATATCTCAATAGAAGACTCTTTTTCTTATAGCTTTAAAGGAAGAGAAGGCTCAAACAGAAAATCATGCCCAAACCAAAACAAAATCTAACTTAGGTGATCATAAAAAATCAACAATAAATATAACTTCAATAGATAAGAAATCCAAACAATCAACCCCTCCTTTCCTGCTAACTTTTGATATTTTCAACCACAATCTACACAACTTTTTAGTTGACTTTAGAGCATTCTCAAATGTCATACCTTAATCTATCTGTAAAAATTTGAATTCTATGCCCACTAAGAGTTCTACTCATGTCATTTAGTTAGATAGATCAGAAGTAAAGGTCATTGAAGAACTGAAAGGTGTTTCAAATCCAAAAATCCATCAAGTCATCGGCATTGTTGTTGTATACATCCTTGAGGATTATGGTCTTCTACTTAGTCAAGAATAATCACATAAATTCCAATGATAGTTTTCCTTGGATTAGTATCACTTATGGTTACCTAGGAATGGTCATCCTAACAAGATTAGGATTAATAGAAAAAAATATTTGAAAGATACTATCACTTATTTGGAGGCAACAAATGAACCATCCTCATATGAAGTTCCTATCCTAGAGAATTACTCACTTGATTTAGAATTTAGAAACTTTATAGCTGTTGCATCCAAAATATCAGTTACACAGAAGTATGAATTATTTTTTCAAAAGCATGAGGTTTTATCATAAATCTATACTAGCCCAGACGTATATTTTGCAATTAGCGTTTTGTAAGAAAATCTAGGAAAATTAGAAACCAAAAAAATTCAAAAGAACTAAAAAGTACCACATGTTGTTCCTGAAATTTGGACACTTTTCTTTGATGGATCTAACTCTCAAGAAGGAGTAGGGTCTAGGTGTGTTTTTGTAGACCGAAATGGTAAATTTAATTTCCTATCTTATAGGATTGAATTTGAGTGCAAGAATAATACATAAGAATATGAAGCTTTGGTTCAAGGTCTGAAAAAGGATATTGATTTGAATATAAAACATATCAAAGTTTTTGGAGATTCTAAAATCATAGTAACATATATCACAAATACCATACATTGAAATTCACCACACCTCAAGAACTATCAGCAAGAGGTCCATAGGTTAATAGATAATTTTCTTGATTTTAATATCGCTATCCCACAATCCCATAACCTATTATTTGATTCATTAGCTACAATGTCCTATAGGTTATCCTTGTTAGAAGACTATGAAGCCACTAGGTTCTCCATTGAGATGCTATTCAAACCTTTTTTCCCTGATAATATCAACGATTGGAGGGTGTTTGAAGGAGATGAACAAATAATATAATTTCTGACTAATGAAGAAAATTTTAGGGATCTTTCCATTGATGATGAATAATTTCAAACAATTCTAACTAAACATGAGTTGTAGAGTTCAAAAGATAAATATGATACAACAACCGAGAGACCTAAATTGCATACCATGCCCAAAGGGGTAATCAAACTTGAGAATATGTTTGTCTTGCTAAATAAGTTCAAAGGCCCCTTAAATGTAAAAAATAATAGCTCTACTTTAAGTTATGAAGTGATAAATCTAGGAACCATTGAAAATCCAAGAAAAATCAATCTTGGAAAAGCAATATATGTGGATGAAAGAAGAGCTTATATTAAGTTGTTCAAAAAATACAAAGACATTTTTGCAAGGTCTTATCAAGATATTAAAACTTATGATACAAGAATAATACAACACACGATACCCCTTAGGAATGATGTCAAACCATTTCAATATAAATTATGCAAGTTCCACCCTTCACTTGAACCCCTAATGCAAAAAAGAACTAAAGAAATTGTTAGATGCCAAAATCATTGTTCAAGTAAGGTATTTTGCATGGGTGGAAAACTTGGTGCCAGTAGCAAAAAAGACATGGGAGATTCAACTTTGTGTGGATTTTAGGAATCTAAATAAATCCTCTAAAAATGATAATTATCTCATCCTGCCAATGGAACAACTCCTTCAAACCGTATTCGGATATGACAGGTTCTCACTTCTTGACAGTTTCTTAGGATATAATTAGGTTTTAGTTTTAGAAGAGGACCTACTAAAAACCACTTTTCGTAATAAGTGGGGTACCTTTGCATATAAACACATGCATTTTGGATTAATTAATGTAGGTGCCACTTTTTAGAGAGCCATGGATGTTTCTTTTAGGGGGATAATAAACAAATGTGTCATGGTCTATCTAGATGATGTAACTGTATATTCAAAAAATATATCATATCATATTCTTCATCTCACAAAGATTTTTGAAAGATGTATAAAATATGGAATTTCGTTGCACCCAAAGAAGACATTTTTTGGTGTAACTGAAGGGAAACTTATAGGTCATATTATATCAAAGAATGGCATAACCATTGATCCAGAGTGGGTAAAAGTGATTTCCCGACTACCTTTCCCACACAATAAGAAAACCATGCAATCCTTCTTTGAGAAGATCAACTTCGTTAGGAAATTCATACATGATTTTGATGAAACAATTAAACCCTTGGAAAAAATGATTCGCAAACATGTTGAATTTAAATGGAATAAGAAGAAAAGGAATCCTTTGAGAAAAATGAGATTGTTATATCTCAAGCACCTATTTTACATAGTCGTGGTTTCAACAAGGATTTCTTCCTTTATACCTTCATCTTTGACCAATGTTCAAAAACCATTCTTACTCAAAATGATGATGATAACAATGAAGCTCTTATTTCTTTCATGAGTATTGATTTACAAGGAGTAGAACTGAACTACCTTGTCATTGACAAACATGCCTACGATGTATACAAGGCTATTAAGCACTTCATGACATATATTCTTAAATAATACTAAATTCATAGTACCTCATGCTACTGTAAGATAAATGTTTATACAACATGAGCTAGGAGAATGAATGTTAAGCCCTAAATAGTGCCTCATTGCCCCTTAATTGAGGCATATTACATTAGTAATGTTATTTTATTTATGTCGGATTTAGTCCATTCATTGTAATTATACCTCCTAGTCTCCTATATATACCAAGGAGACATTTTCATTTGGAATCATCTTGTAATTGTACATTTATGTGGGAATAAGGAGGTTTCCCCCTCGAAGAGGCTTATTATCTGAATTTATCTCTTTTTCAATGCGTTGAGTACCTATTCTATGTTTTTTCTATTCTATATTGATATTTGGTTCTTAACATATGGTATCAGAGCTCAAGGTCTTGGGGTTTCGCTGCTACATCTAAGACACCTTGGAATTTTTGCTATAAATTGTTTTCTACAACATTTCATAAGGAACAGTTTGGAGGAGATTTAGTAGACGGATCAAGGTACATTGGGTTAAAATTCCAGCTCATGATGCCTTATACTTTCAGAGATACAACCAGTGTAAGATAGGGTTCTGGAATCATCCTGAACTGAGTCATTGCAGAATTTTCGCTATAAAAAAATTTTTGCAATGTTTCAGACCCTGAAATATGGAGGCTATTCATATAAATTAGTAAGGTATCTGTGGTAAAAATTTCAGCTTCTGGGTCATCTTACATTTGTATATACACCCTGTGGAAGATAGGGTAACTGACTAGTCCTATTGACTAGTCTCAAGAAGGTGTTATGAGAAAAACAATCATAACTTCTTCCTAGAGTATACAAATTGAGTGAGACCAGTTGCATTAGATAGTGGAAAGTCTATAGTATTTTGGGTATGAGTTTTAGAATTTATATTAATTATTTTGTGCAGGGCACGCTATACAACTGAGATCTCCTAGAAAGGCCAAAAATTAGCAAGTTGTGGGGAATTTACTATAAATTCTGCTTGGGACATCCAATTTTGATCAGACCTGTGGCATTGCAAAGAAGAAATATTAGAGAACTAAAAAGAAAAGGTTTCATACCTAGAATGGTAAAAAATTTAGAGATAGAGCAGAAGAAATATTGTCTAGCAGAACCACCTCAAAATCAAGGTTCAAAAGTGATACTTGGCCAACATGCCACCCAAAAAGGGAACTTCTACACCAAATAAGCCTCCAGAAATTCCTACTTGGACTCTTGATGAAGGTGAAGAAATGTGTAGGGACATAAATGAATTACAAAAGAATACAGTGACAAAATATGAACTGGAGGCAATAATGGATACTAAGATGGATGGTTTAAAAAGGGAGATCATGGAAGGAATGAAAAAAATCCTAATAGAGAGGACACCTGAAAGTGAAAATGTGTCCCATGAAATTCATGATGAGTACACAAGGAAGATGAATCAAGAATGGAGAAACTCCAACTTTGGGTTAAAGACCAACCGTGTTCCTAAGATCGATATGAGGAAGTTTGATGGCAAGGACCCAATCACATGGATACTTCAAATGGAGCAATTCTTTGATCTACATAATGTGCCACATACACAAACGGTACAAATTGATTCTTTATATTTAGAGCCCAATCAATTTGTATGGTATCGATGGCTTTGTTCTCGCAAATCACTCATCACTTGGACAATTTTCACGAAAGAAATGATAGCACACTATGAGGATACAAGGAGCAATACCTTCTTTAGCCAATTGATAAATCTAAAGCAAAAGGGTTCAGTTACAGAGCACATTGAGAACTTCCAAAGATTGAATATAAAGGTAAAAAATATTCCATATGAGCACTTGATTGATGTATTCATAGGAACTTTAAAGGATAACATTCAGCATGAGGTTCGGCTTTGGGAACCCAAATCATTGGAGAATGCATTCAGGGTAGCAAGAAATGTTGAAAATAAAAATATGGCTATGGCTACTAGAAGGACCAATCCTAACATCTATAGAGAGAATAATGCTCCTTCTTCTAAAACACCTCAACCTACAAGGTTGACAC
>JZKD02S0950014.1:511317-542795 GCA_000966675.3 Picea glauca
CCAAGAAGGATAATAAATTATCACCAAAGTACTATGGCCCTTATAAGGTGTTGCAAAAGATTGGTACTATGGAATACAAATTGGAGTTGCCTGCATCTTCACGAGTACACCCAGTGTTCCATGTTTCATGCTTAAAGAAGGTTATAGGTGACAAGATCCCAGTTCAAACTATATTGCTAGAACTTGACGAGGAAGGAAAAATAATATTGGAGCCTGAAGCCATCATTGACACAAGAATTCGCCAGCTAAGAAACAGATCCATTTCAGAGTATCTCATTAAATGGAAGAAATTGTTGGCTGAAGATTCCACTTGGGAAGATGAGTCTTTTATACAGAAGCATCCAGAGTTACTCAAACATTGCAGATAACCCTCGTCTCAAGGGGAGGGGCATGTTAATCCCTAAATAGTGTCTCATTACCCCTTAATTGGGGCATATTACATTTGTAATGTTATTTTATTTATGTCGGCTTTAATCCATTAGTTGTAATTATACCTCCTAGTCTCCTATATATACCAAGGAGACATTTTCATTTGGAATCATCTTGTAATTGTACATTTATGTGGGCATAAGGAGGTTTCCCCCTCAAAGAGACTTATTATCTGAATTTATCTCTTTTTCAAGGCGTTGAGTACCTATTATGAGGTTTTTCTATGCTATATTGATATTTGGTTCTTAACAATGAAGGGGAAATTGGATTATTATTATCCAAGAGTTTCATCTTGAAATAAAAACTGTCAATATAGTTAAGGGTCAAGGTTTGTGTAAATTGGTTGCTAAATCTCAGGACTCCACATGGCTAGGTGAATCTTTATGGGAAAATGAGTTTTCTATGTGTTCTCACGAAATACTTTTTGTCCCAACCAATCATGATTGTTGGTACTTTAACCTTTCTTATGTCTTGTATCATAGTACATGCCTGGATCATTTGAATTCTAGATAAAAAAATAGCGCTACGATTGAAATATGCACAATATCATTTGATAAAGTCAATTTTATTTTTAATAAACTATGATGGGGTTTTATTAATATGCTTAGAGAAAGATGATGCAGAAAAGGTATTGAAAGATCGTCATGATCACCCAACTGGTGGTCATTTTGTAGGAGAAATCATAACCCATAAAATTATTAGGGTAGGTTACTATTGGCCAAATTTATTTATATATTTTCATGCATATGTTAGAAAATGTAAGATTTGTCATTTAAGTGTGGGGAAGGAGAAGAAGGCATCTATCCCATTACAGTCAGTAACCATTTCTAAACCATTTAAGCAATGGGGAATATATGTTATAGGAGAAATCAAACCACACTTATTAAAATAACACAAATACATCTTAACAACAACAAAATTATTTCACTCAATGGTATGAAGCCATTCCCCTCACTCAAGTTAATGAAAAGGTAGTCATTTAATTTCTGGAACAATAGTTAATTACTAGGTTTGGGGTAACATTTGTAATTGTTCTTGACAATGATGTTTATTTTTGTTCTACTCTTTTGACTAAATTTTCTCTTGATAAGGGGATTATACTTAGGTACCCAATTAATTACTATCTACAAGGTAATGGTGTGACTAATTCTACTAATAAAACTTGATTCATATCCTTAAGAAAATTGTTACTGCAAATGATAAGAATTGGCATAATTCTTTACATAATGCACTATGGGATGATAGGGTAACTTTGAAGGAATATTTAGGCACTTCTCCATATTTACTTGTTTATGGTTATGAGGAAATCTTACCAACAAATATCTATATTCCATCTTTGCAACTATCCCAGGCCTCCAAAGGTCAATCTCTCTCCAGTATGCAACAACACATTGATACACTTTTTATGCTGGAGGAGCAAAGGGAAAAGGAAAAACACAAATTTGTAGCTCACCGGTAGGTGGTTAAAACATGGTTTGATAAACATAAAGCTGATGAAAAGAACTTTAACATAGGGGATTTACTTCTCAAATGGAACAGAGTTAATGAACTAGAGGGAAAACACTCTAAATTTTGAAATTTATGGCTTGGTACTTACCAAATAGCTGAGAAAATTGGGGTTGGAACTTATTGTTTGCAAAGCTTGGGGGGTGAATTGGATTCTTTCCCTGTCAATGGCCAAAGTCTCAAATGATACTTCACTTAGCTGCACCATGTGAAGCAGTTTGTACTATAGATTTTTTTGTTCTTTTTTTTTCTTTCATTTTTTTTACGATTGATTTTTGTTTTCAATTTAATTAACAATTTTTCCCTTCATAAATTCATATTTTTTGGAATCCTGACAACAATGTTGAGTTTTCATCTTTTGGAAAAAAACATGGAAAACAAACCTCAAATATAATACCTCATTTGTTTGATACCAAAAGTAAGAGGGGTCAACATGGAATACGAATAATAGTCATGATTTATTTTTAGTTATGTGTGTGTGTGTGTGTGTGTGTGTGTGTGTGTGGTCTTGGGAAAAAACATGTGGCTTGATCATCTATGGTTAAGGAATTTATGAAGGACAAGACCCCTGAAATAATGGAAGTATGACCTATGCTTTGAAGTGAAAATGATGAAAACCTAACTCATTTTTGGATAAATATCTCAAAGAAGCATAAATACTTGTCTTACCTCCTTCGTTATCAGATATCATATTTATAGAATCAATTCATATCCCATGATAAATCCTCATCACAAGAATATCCATTAATGGGTACACACACTTTGCAGGATAACAATATAAAAAAAATGAAAATGAGGAAGAGGAAGGAAAAATAAATCAAAATAGAACTAATGAAGTCAGGAAGAGAATGTTGATATCTTTGTCGGGGCTATAAACACTAGCTAGAATTGGAGTAAGTTATTTGATATCGGGGTGACTTCATCAGGGCTATGGACACTCGATGACAGAGGAGAAACACTAGAAGGGTAGTCAAGTAGTTAGATATTGTTAATAAATGTTTTTATACTAAGGGGTAGTCCTAAATTCGTTTTCCATTAAAACTCGAATCATTGTTGAGTGGTACAGAGGTTGTAAAAATAAGATACATCCCCATTGTAAAGCAACATGTTTTCTCCCAAACCATACATATACATATTTGTAAATAATTCTTGGGTTCTATTTTATATTCTAAGTCTTTCAACCTGAAATTTGCATGATTATTCTCCTAAGGTATAGTAAGAGTTTTTGGTGTCACCCAATGAATCACCATTTGATGAGTACACAACACACACTTTTTTAAAATTTTCAATTTTAGGGTAGCACTTTCTTTTTTGTCATTTTTACATTCCTTTATATTTTAATTTTATAGGTTACATATTTGTTCTCTCTAAATTGATGCATTATTTCTCTTCTTTTTTTGCATATTTAAAAACTTAAAAAACTCCAAAGAAATTATCATGGTTTTATAAAAAAGGAAAAGAAAATAAATAATTTAAAATAGATTAAAATGCAACATTTAAATAGATCCTCGATAGGTTCATTGGTGATCAGGGATAAAAAAATAGTGCGGCATAAAAATATCTATGCTCTTGATGCCAATGCAAGCCTCAAGTAAAGCGTCGATGAACTATTAGCATCAAAGGAAATTCAAACGAGTTTGAAATAAAGTTTTAGGATTTTCATCAATCATCAATGTCCATTGGTCATCAGCAGAATTCGTTGAACTCTTGAAGTAGGGACATGAAAGTTTCCACCTATCATTGATGGGCTATCAGACGTTGGTGGAAAATCATGCGTAATTTAGTAGTGGTGGATAGGATATTTCACCGATTGTCGATGAGCCATCGAGCGAGAGTATAAATCTTATGAATTGAGAATGAAAAAGGTAAAACATTTCCATCAATGTCGATAAGCCATTTAACGTAAAAGAAATAAAAAAACCTTACCAATTTCCAAAGGCACATCTTAGTCATTCGATCATGAACACGGAAAAATCGTGATCGTTGAGCCTCTCGCATGAATATTTTTCATCTTGTTGGTCATACATGCCATGTCACCAACTGTAAAGTTCCATGTCATTGATCGTACCTCATCCATGCCACATCACCTTCGACGTCAGTCATTTACGTTACATGCCACACAAGTACCTATTCCATGATGGAATGAAAATTTTATCAAGTTTAAAGACTAGGATTATCCAGAATCAACCCCTCATAGTGACTCCAATATAAAAAATGTAAACGATTCAATATTTCAGAACATTAGACGGTCTAGGTTACATTTGAATACAACAAGGGAATTACTTTTTCCTTCTGTATAATTAGTTGAGTGGATTATAAATCATACAGGCTGTAAGAATTGTTTGATCACTAATGACAATGAAGAATGCAACGAAGCTTTCTTCCCGCAGGATGTTGATAGGTATTATAAATTCAAAGAACCAAAGGAATTACTCAAGAAATATTTTGTAGTGTCCTTTTACCAAAAGTATGACATCAATAAGATTTTGGCGAATTGGTGGAAAGAGGAAAAAAAATTATGAACATGTAATTAGGTCGATATCCTGCCACTGGTCTGTAAGAACCATACATGTACCTTATGGTCTTTTTGTGCAATCTATATGGGGAAAAATATTGTTCACAATTTTTTGGGGCATGGATACCTTTGGCATATACCATCGCCATGCTAGGGAAGAAGTTCAATTGGGAGGCTATTATCCCATAACAGATCAACATTAAAATCAAACAAGCCCAAAAGCTCGAATTAGGTGAAGTTTCATCATTGCATATGGTTTAATTTTTGTTTGATGTGTTATGTGCTAAGAATTCATTATGTGGATTGTCACTTAGCTTGCAACTCTCTTAACCACCAATATGTGTGTATTTCAGTATTTTTTGGGATAACAAGCATAAGAAATCATACTCTCTGATATGATATTTCTTCATAGCATGCCTGTACACTCTTATATTTGGGAAGGAATGTCCTAGACTATAAAAAAAAAGGCATGCAAATTCTTTCGTATATTGGAAATTTGTATTCAAAGGAAAATAACACATACCTTCGAACATATAGAGAAACCTTCCCACCAAAGCTCTTACCAATTTTTGTCCCATATAGGTTTTTGATTGGTGAAATTTTCTACCAAACTATCATGCAAGGCTTTAATACTACATTAGTAAAAGTTAAGAAGAGAATGTGTATTCCTTACAACTTTCAAACATGATAGTATTCTGTAAGGGATACTAAACATGTTAAACAAGAAGGGAAGGTCCAACTAGAATATAGATTTATAACTGGTAGGTTCGAGATACATGACCCTAAGGGTTTAGTTCTCAAGAATGCTAAGCAGGTGTCTATCAGTTGGCCTTATGCACACGAGAAATGGAAAGAAGAACTCTTCATAGAAAATGCATAATATTGATAGGAAGTGGAGAAGAGAAAGGATAATCTAAACATAACTGTTTTTTCCTCCTTGAGATTATAAGAATGGATAAAAATCATAATTCAAGGAGCTTCCTCAAGAAAAGAAGCAAAGGAGAACAGGAAAGTAGAATAAGAAAGGTTGAAGGTAGAATGTGAGCATCGATCCATTCTAGTATAACAAGAAAAGATTCGCAAGGAAAAAGAACTACAAAAGAAGGAAGAGGAAGAACTTAAGAGGAAACAAGAATAGGATGTTTCTTGGGAATTATTGGCCAAACAGAGAATGGAGGCTGAGGTAGAAAAGAAGAATCAATATCAGATGGATCAAAGGAAGAGAGAACATGAATAAAATTTTGAAAAATACATGGAAGAACAAAAATGAGCATAGGAAGAGTTAGCAAAGAAAAAAATGAGACATCAAGAGGAGCATAAAAAATGAAGATCTTGAGAGGATAAACAAAGAAAAGGAGTAAACAAAGAAGGGACAAGAAAATAATACAATAACCACCATGCCTCCTAATGTAATCAACCTAACAAAGCATGAAGAGAATGTGGAGAAAACAGGTGTGCCCATAACCGATGATATTTTTCCATCAACGAAGAAGCCTACTCAAGACTTGCAAGAGGGGAAGGCTACAAATGAAAATTAGGGAGACCCTATGGGAGACATTAAAACCCATGAAGAAAATACCACAGGATCAATTGATGAACATGGAAAAATTCATACTAATATCCCAGCTAACGAGGTCCCCCATCCCAAGGATCCAAAGGACACTCATGTTGCTCATAATCCCCAACAAACTCAATCTATTGGGGAAGGTAAGTATATTGATGATACAACAATTCAAAAGTAGAAATAAGAGGATAAATCATCTACACACGATCAAAGTTTGCAACAATATCAATCAACTGATTGATCCAGGTGGATATTGGTGGCCACCCACCTATTCCAACTGGCTCCTCTTGACAATTTTTAGTTCAGCACGTTCTTCTGTACTTCTTTGTAATTGTGGGTTCTACACTTCTGGGGTTGTCTGAAGCCCTACACATCTTCCAGGTGGATACTGGTGGCCTCCCACCTAATCCAATTGGCTTATTTTGTATGTTTTCATGTCAGCACATCTTGTTGTACTTCCAAGGCCGTTTTGGGGACCTAATCAGTGCTTTTTTGGTCTCACCATAGTCAAAATGTAGATGGAGTCAGAGTTTGATGGCGTAATGTCTAGCTATCTAAAATAAATTTCCAACGGGATATCATGCACCTAAAATGGAGGTCGTATGAAAAATTTACGACTCCGAGAAGTTGAGGTACCAACTTACCCATAGGGCCTACATAACTTTTGGTGTTTCATCTCTTAGGGTTAGGTTTTTGGATGTCTATGGTTTTGGAACTCATGAGTAATATCAAAAATGCCCCTGGAGCCTCATTGTAATCATTTTTCTCAGACGGATGGACGTAGTAGCCACATCTCTTCTCAAAGATATCTACCACCATTCGAGCAAGTGTTTCAGTTCTGCAGTTTTACAGTTTTAGCCTATTTCATGTATTCAATAGAATATATTGTTCATTGGATATCTGTGTTGTTCTTCATATCGTTGTTTTTATTGTATTATGTATGTTAATCAGTTTGTTCCGCTCCTAAATGTGGATCACTGATAAAACTCAAGAAGGTCAAATGGTTGAGATGGCCCATGAAACTATGACAACCATGAAGATTCTAGATGTCCAACCTATAGAGAAAAGTCACGAGACCGCTATTGAGAAATTTCACTCCTGTGAATTTGAGGAATATTTTTTCTTGGGGAGACCATCCTATACCCTAGCTAATCGATGAAGTATCCAATTTGGAGTCTTTCGCGTATGATCGAAAAATGAAATCAATTGTCAGAAAGACTTAGAGGAAGAGGAATCTCACAATAGATAGTGGTATACTATGTACCTTATAAGAGGTCATTCTTGATACAAAAAGGGTAAGGATGAGTGAGTTGTTTTTAGTAGGTATGGCCATAACTCATGCTTTATTATATAAGGCTGTATCAGAAGAAAAAGATCTAGAATAAGACAAGAAATAAGTATCATCTCTTCAGCACCAAGTCCAGTACTAACAAGAGGTTGAGGGAACTTCTAACTTGGTCAAGGATCTCCTAGAGGAATATACTAGAGGAATATGATAAGCTCCAATTTTTTTTAAAAAGTTAGTGGAACTTCAAGAAGAAACCCTACAATTAGGAATAACACATAAACATGTACTCCAATGGAGTGAGAAGGGTGTTAGGGCTATGGACTAGGTCGATTTCATCAAGGAAATCTAGAAGGACAGGGGAGATGAAGATAATGGTATTGACATTTTGATATCTAATATCATTTCAAGGATGCACTCAACATCACAGTATTGGGATGATATTGTATAAGAGTCAATTGATCAAATGGGAGAAGAGTGTGATGCTTCTAATCATACATGGGAGAAGATAAACCAAACAATCATTGACCTCCAATTTCCAACATTTGGATCACCTTTTTATTTTCTACCGATTGAAGAAGTATCAACATGTTTTAAAATAATCGTCGACGAATATCAGATGGAAACAAAGAAGATAACAACAGTCGAACAAGGTCATTTGCAGAAGTTTGTAGTTGGAGCGATTAAGGTTGTTGATCGACTTGACCACATGGCACCTAAAATTGAGAAGTACACACATGTATATAAAGAGAGGAAGAATAACCTAAGTGTATCGATGGATCAATATAGTTTCCCATTCAGTCAATGATGTGCCAATATTTACTCACAATGGGAAATATACATTAATGAACATGCAGGTCGTGATACTCCTGGGTCACCCAATTCATCTTGACTCATTTATAATTAGTAATTTTCAGTTTCTATTTTTTATCAGTTTACTATTTTTGGATAACTTTAGTACCTACAAATAAAGAGGACGACCTCTAAATAATGGGCCTTTGGTTCTAGGAAAATTTTGGTTGAATGTAATTGAAGAATTATTTTAAAGATTTAATTTAGAAGCTGCAAAGAAGCCAATGATCTTTTACAGAACCATTGTGTGCATTAATTGGGTCGTGGATTATTCTAGATGCAATTATCATTTTTGACCTATCTAGTAAGTTTTTCACTTCAGTAAAGTTATCTTGTTTAGTTGCATGAATTGCTAGATATAAGTTTCAATATTTCTTAATTATTTGTTAGTCCTTTATTCTTTGTAATCATTGATTGCTATTTGGTACTTCAATAATTATAGAATTAATTTTATGATCATTGATAGAATAAATATTAAACGGTTGTGTGTCTCTTGAGAGTATTCCATTAGTTGTACCTTTCCATAGAACTGTTTGTTGGAAGCACAAAGCATATTTACATAACTATTCCCAATTATTGTCTTGTAAAAATTATCTTTTCAAGAAGAATATCTTTTATTCTTTTAATATATGTCTTTTCCTAAATTTAATCAAACAATAGCATTTCTTGGTAGAATTATTTCTTAACAAGATCTTAACATTGTCGATTAATTTCATCTAGTATCTCTAGGGGTTATCCTATATTGAAAGAATTCCTTCAACTTCTTAGATTAGGAGTTGCCTCCCAAATCAGTGACCGACATCACAAAGAAATATAAACAAAACAAAAAGAACATTTTAACTATTATTTAAAGCTCATCAAAAAGTTGTTGGACCAGAATCTGGAGGATTATTCCATATCAAACAGGGAAGAGGATAATTAGGCCTATTCCTTTGGTTTAATCCTTGTTGTTGAAAATTGGGAATCCATCCCCCTCGACACTATGGTAAAAAAAAATTATTTTCATTCGCTATACTTTTCAAGTTATAGGCTATGGAAGTTAGGATTTTTTACTTTCCCTAAAACTAGTGTCAAACAAGTGTTATGGGTAAAACAATCCTATTTGATTATATAAATATCTAATATCTCAGTGCCACAAATTTTATTGATTATAGTATGGACCATATTATTTTAGGTTAAAATTTCAAAAGTATCTATAAAACTTTGAGCACATGTCAGTCATTACAAGTTCACTCTCTTGAAAAGGAAAAACTCAATAAGTTTTGGGAAATTTACCATAACCTTTTCTTGGCACATTAGAATTTAGTCAAACCTATGGCATTGTAGAGTATATATATCAAGCTACCATAGACTGAAATTCCAGATTCAAAGGTGCATAAATTTCATATATATATCAGGTTCAAGGTCAATCTATAAAGCAATCTTGAAATCAAGGTTTTATAGGTACGTAACTTACAACTGACATAAATTTGATTGGAATATCTATTCGAGGAAATTCAAAAAGTGTTGTAATTTAAAATATAGAATAAATGTAGATAAATATTATTGTTATTGTACATGGAAAAGGGTGGTGAAAAAATTTCTAAACCAATTAAAACTCCAGAGAAGTAAACCATGACACATGATGAAAGTGAAGATATACATAGCTAGCTATCCAAATTGGAGAAGTAAGTTAACGAATTCAGTGATAGGTCACTAAAAAATGTTGAATTGGTAAGAACACAAAGACAAATACAACAAATGGAACAAAAGGTGGATCAGAATATGGAACATATGGAATAGAAGATGGAGCAAATGTAATATAAGATGGATCAAAATATGGAACAAAAGATGGTGGCCAGGCTCATATAGACCCTAGATGAAAGGATCCCTAAAAGTGAAAATGTGACTGAAGGAACTCATGACAATAAAGGTAGTATTTAGGTTGAACAACCTTCCATTAATAAGCATATTCTAGGAATATTTAACTCTATATGGGAGCTAATCATGGATGGGTTCCTAAGGGTAACCACTTTCCCAAGGTTGAATTAAGGAATTTTGATGGAACAAATGTCTTTACATGGGTGAGCCAAATAGAAAAATACTTTGAATTTGTTAGGGACCTAACCGCCCTAACCTCTCACGTAGGTAAGATAATATATTTTCCATGAAATAAAGGCCGACATTAGTTAATAAGGCCTATATAATAATTTGAACAAGTCTAATGTAAGAAGAATTAATAGAAGCTTACGCTTCTAGAAAGATCTTCCTATAGAAGATTCTTTATAGGATAGAATTAGTATAAATAGGAGAAGAAGGCATGATAAAGTTTTGTCTTGAGAATTATTGTAATATATCTCTACTATGTTGGAGGTTTCCCCTTGAAGAGGCAAGTGAACTTGGATTTCTATCAATAAAGGTATCATTGTTGGTATTGTTATTCTCTATATTTTGTTGTTCTACTAGTGTTTGCTGCAATATTTCTATTTATGTTTATTATAATACATCTAGTACCTTACAAGTGGTATTAGAGTTCTTTCCTATGTGTTATCACATAAAGTTGTCAAGGGTCGCAAGCCACAGCCATGAGCGCAAAGAACAACACTTAGAGAAGTCTGATATGGACTTAGATCATGCGAGCGAGCAAGATCAATTTCCAACGGCGGAGATCCATCAGGCAGATTGGATCGACGGTGATCAAGATATAAAGTTACGTTGAGTTTAACATCAGCAAGAGTTCTGAAATCGTGAGGCCATCCTAGTCGTCGATCCTGGGAAGAGCATGTGGCGTGAGATTAGCATTTCGTTGACTCATAGGATGGAGCAGTCAAAGGGAAGCGTCATGCGAACTCATGAAATGCGAAGTCGCAAAATGATATGGGCCGTCCATTTCAGCAGGACGTGTGGTGCTAGATCTTACGCGCGGAAAAATTCATTTTGGGAAGGCTGAAGTGAGAAGTGTCGATATCCCAAGTCCCGAAGTGTTGAATCAATTTGGGTCGTCTGATGCAAGGAGAAGCGTGTCACCCGATCTGAGTGATCGCGATTTCATGACTCGGAGGTTAAGCATGGATCTCAGCGTGAATTCGTGAAACACGAAATCCCGACGTGCCTGAGAGTTGGGCCCATGATCATGGCTCGTGGTCATATGGAAAGTGGGGCCCGAAGAATGGGAAAGCGCCTATCAAGCGGCAGGCGGTTGAGATTGTTCAAGGAAATGTTTTTGGATGTCAAGTTTAAAGAAATTATGACCATTGATCCAAATGGGAAGTTTCAGAGATTTCGGGCGTCGAAATATTTGAAGTCAAGGGGAGTGAAAACTCCCGAAATGCGAAATCCCAAAATTTTATATGGGATAAGCACGAGTTCATGGCCTGAGATCGTGTGGGGTGATAAAAAAATAGTTGCGCAAAGAATCAAAGTGCCCGAGTTGGTCACAGAGAAAGATCTGCGTGACCTCGAGGCACCAAAATTGACTCGAAGGAGTCATGAGCTAGCTTGGAACATTCATGGGTGCTAGGCCTCATCCCGATCCCGATGAAAGTAGTTAATGAGAATGAGGAAGGTGGTTGAAACCTCGTTTCACCACATAAATGGAAAGCATGGAAAATTCATCCATGGAGGCAGGCTGCCAACCCAAGGTCTCCCTGTCAATGAATTTTTCTGCAAAGCCCATACTGATCTGACATCGCGTCTGATAGAAGAATTCAAGTGCAAACTTATAGAAGAAGGCACATACACGAAGCTTTGAATGAAGTAGCCAGGTCACACTCTTGGTGCTGGTGGGTTGTTCTAAGTATAAATACTCAGTTTTGATATTTTGTTAGGGTCGATGGTTGAGTTAGGCTCCCATATTGTAAAGTTTTAGTGAAGCTGGTTCTTTTGGTTATATATTTGCATTTTGAGACTTCTTGTTTAATGTAAGTCGACTTCTTTTCATATCTCTATAAACAGTGGTGTTAGAACACACGGGCATGAAGGATCCATTCGAGGGTAGTTATGTTTTTGTGATGTAGGTTTTATCACAGTGACATCGCGACTACTTTTAATCAGTTTATGTGTTGTCTTTTCCCTCAAACGTTGAATGACTCGGGCATGGATGATCTAGTCGGGTTGTTGTTATTGAATTGTGATGTATGTTTAATTTCAGTTCAGTGATAATTTCATTCAGTTCCTTAAAACTCTGAACCAAGAGGATCTTGTCTTCTGAGTTTTTCCTCTTTAGGTTGTTGGCACATCGGATGTTCATAGAAAACCTTTACATTTTCTTTTCAAGTTCTTCCTCCTACTCACCCTTACTACAACTTACTGACTGAAGTTAGATCAAGACCTCACCTATCTGTGCATACCAGCCCAGTTTTTTGAGTTAAGACTATACTTTCATGAGACTGCGCCCATTTGACCCTTTTATAACCAAACTGTGACAAAAACTCTGATGGGTATCGGGCTTGCCTTCCCTGCAATCTAAAAGGCGACTTCTGGTGATAACATTTATGGTGTCGTTGTCGGGGACGAGTTGAAGATTTTCCCTGGGATAGAACGACAAAGATTACTAGTTATGAATGTGCATTAGAACTTAGTACATTGAGATTGCAACTGTGCACCTAGCGACTCCACTGTCTCGGTTCCACTGTTTTAGTGAAATTGCGTCTGGCTACACCTGGTAGCCCCTGGGAGAACACAACAATCAGATTTGGTCTTTGATGGTGAACAAATACCAGACATACCCATTATGCATATCTTTCACTTGGAAACTCCATGATTAAAGATCAATTGGCAAATCCACTGGCTTGAAATGGAGAAAATATTGGCTCGGAGGTTTGCTCCCTTTAATTTCTCCTCTGTTCTTGGTTTTCCAAATGTTGTCCCTGCTATAAATGAATGGGGTGATTATTTGCCCATATTTAGAGAGCACAGGGAGGACAACACTACTCAGCATATCCACGAGTTTCATGAACTCATGCACCAATGGGAGATACATCATGAAGACGTATTATTAAAAATGTCCATGTTCTCATTAGCAGGGGATGCTCGTGAATGGTATCTTTATTTACCCCCTGCTAGCATTTCCTACCTGGGAGAATTTCATGCAACCTTCAACGCTCATTGTCAGGAGATTTATCCCTCTGAGTTAATTTGTTATAGTTGTTGTGAGGGATACGACGACTGTATTCAAGATATAGTTGATTCAGAAGCAAGTTGTGAGGATGAAGGAGATGACTTGGATCAGAAGTCAATTCTTTCTCTTCCCTGTTCATCTGCATCAGATGAAAGCTGTGTTTGTTTCCCCAATGAGGAAAGTGCAGAAATCGAGCCTGTTATGGAAACTGATTTTCCTTGCATCCCTTTTTCTAAAGAGCCTAGGTATGAGCAGCACATTTTTTTACTCATTTGAGGATGCAGAGGACATTCCCGCCCTTCCAGCAAAAGTTTTGGAAAACCCTATTTGTGAGGAAGAAGTCATTTCGAACGTTGAACAGGAGCAACCCATTTTTGATGAATATCCTAGTGAGGAGGAGGAAGGGCTAGATATGAAGCTCTTATCGTCTCCTGCAGTCATCACTAAGTCATAGAATGAAGAACACGGGTTTCCCATGGGTCCTGTTTATGATGATTATGAATCTGACCCCTGGGAGAGCCAAGAAGAAGAGCCAGAGGAGCAGCAGAAGGGGCAGTTTATCTCTTGCCCAAAGCTTGTTCGTAAGCAGCCATCATCTGAGATCAGTCAGCCTACACCAGCCCCTCACCCATTTGAGCAGGCCAAAGAAATCCAGCAATGTGTGAGCAACTGTGGGGTAGAGAATGACGTCGGTTACAAATTCTCTGGAGTTTGTCGCTTGGCCTATGAGCCTATGAGTGAATACATGGAGTTGTATTTCCTTCATTTCTTGAAGCTGCCCAGCTTTATCCTGACCTCATCAATAGGAGGAAAGATGAAGAATGTAACCATTTTGATGTCACGGTTTCATTATCTGTTATCATCCATTGACAGAGTAAATAAATTTGCAGCTAGGAAGTTGCTTGAATGCCTATGGTGGAAGTTTACTTTCACCTAGCACTGTGTAGAAATAAATTAGTTTAGGACTGTACATAAATAAGCTCCTTGGAGCATGTGTGTTTATTTTTGTTTTTACTTATCGTCTTGTATTCCTCAGTAGGACATTTTTTGAACATGACTCCATAACCCAACAGCTAAGGCATTGGAGCTGCTTGTTCTTGGCATCTTGCAGGGAGCATGCCATCACCTGTGGAGCCAAATGTTATCACATAAAGTTGTCAAGGGCTGCCGGCCACATCCATGAGCACAAAGAACAACACTTAGAGCGGTCTGATATGGACTTGGATCACGCGAGCGAGCAAGATCAATTTCCAACGGCAGAGATTCATCGGGCAAATTGGATCGACGTCCATCGGGTGATCGGAATCTAAAGTTATGTCGAGTTTAATGTCAGCAAGAGTTCTGAAATCACAAGGCCATCCTAGCCATCGATCCTGGGAAGAGCACATGGTGCGAGATTAGCATTTCGCTAACTCACAGGATGGAGTAGTCAAAGGGGAGAGTCATGTGAACTTGCTAAACACAAATCTGTGAAATGATCTGGGCCATCCATTTCAGCAGGACGCATGGCGTTAGATCCGAAGCGCAAAAAAATTCATTTCGAGAAGGTTGAAGTGAGAAGTGTCGATATCCCAAGTCCCGAAGTGCCAAAGCGATTTGGGTCATCTAATGCAAGGATACATGTGTCACCCGATCCGAGTGATCGAGATTTCGCGACTCGGAGGTTAAGCATGGAGCTCAACGTGAATTTGCGAAACGCGAAATCCCGACGTGCCTGAGAGTTGGGCCCATGATCATGGCCCACGGTCATATGGAAAGTGGGGCCCGAATAATGGGAAAGTTCTTGTTGAGCGATGGGCGACTGATATTGTTCAAATAAATGATCGTGGCCGTCAAGTTTAAAGAAAGTCTGACCATTGATCCATATGGGCAGTTTTGGAGATTTTGGGCATCAAAATATTTGAAGTCAAGGGGAGTGAAAACTCCTGAAATAAAAAATCCTGAAATTTTATATGGGATAAGCATGTGGTCATGGTATAAGGTCACGTGGGGTGATGAAAAGGAACTGTGCAAAGGATCAAAGTGCCCGAGTTGGTCACAAAGAAATATCTGTGTGACCTCGAGGCACCAGAATTGACTTGAAGGAGTCATGAGCTCGCCTGGAACATTCATGGGTGTCAGGCCTCGTCCCGATCCCGATGAAAGTATTTAATGAGAATGAGGAAGGTGGTTGAAACCTCATTTCACCACATAAATGGAAAGCATGGAAAAGTTGGTTGTGGAGGCAGGTTGTCAACCCAAGGTCTCCCTGTCAATGAATTTTCCTGCAAAGCCCATACTGATATGAGATCATGTCTGACAGAAGAATGCAAGTATAGACTGACAGAAGAAGGTGCATACGTGAAGCTTTGAATGAAGTAGACAGGTCACACTCTTGGTGTTGGCAGGTTGTTCTGAGTATAAATACTCATTTTTTATATTTTGTTAGGGTCGATGGTTGAGCTAGGCTCTCGTATTGTAAAGTTTTAATGAAGCTCTGGTTCTTTTGGTTATGTATCTATATTTTGAGACTTCTTGTTTAATGTAAGTCAGCTTATTTTCATATCTCTATAAACAGATGTGTTAGAACACTCGGGCATGGAGGATCCAGTCAAGGGTAGTTATGTTTTTGTGATGTAGGTTTGATCATAGTGACATCGCGGCCAGTTTTAATCAGTTTCTGTGTTGTCTTTTCCCTCCAACGTTGAATGACTCAGGCATGGATGATCCAGTTGGGTTGTTGTTATTGAATTGTGTTGTATGTTTGATTTTAGTACAGTGATAATTTCATTCAATTCCTTAAAAATCTGAACCAAGAGGATCTTGTCTTTTGAGTTTTTCCTCTTTAGGCTGCTGGCACACTGGATGTTCATAGCAAACCTTTACATTTTCTTCTCAAGTTGTTCCTCCTACTCACCCTTACTACAACTTACTGAATGAAGTTAGATCAAGAACTCACCTATCTGTGCATACCAACCCAATTTTCTGAGTTAAGACTATACTTTCATGAGACTGCGCCCATTTGACCCTTTTATAACCAACCTGTGACATAAAACTCTGATGGGTATCGGGCTTGCATTTCCTACAATTTGAACGACGACTTCCAGTGCTAACGCTATGAAAAAATTGTGGGATTTTGTTTTAGGGCAGAGACATGTATTTTTGGCATCTTTAAAGCACAAAGATATGTCATTATGTAGGTAAAACTATGACTGGGGAAGACTACATGCATGAAATACAAATGGTTTCAGAGGGTTACTCGAAACAAACGTTTCACATTGTTAGAAACCTTTGTAACCCATGTTGGTACCTCTTCAAGTAGTACCACATCAGACAAAATTTTTACATGGCTATCACTCCCACATACCAATAGGTATATCGGGATTCTCCTAGGTCTTATGAAACCATCTCTAGATCAATTGATTGGCCACCCGACTACTATAATGACACCGAGAACAACACTTTGTTTGAAGTTACTAAAAGAGCCAAGGAAGCACAATAGATTGTCTCTACCCAAAACCGAGAAATCCTCCTTTATTCCTCTTCCTCGACCCACCAAATCCACCCCTCCTGCCACTCCTCTCAAGATCCAAAAATTAACTAGGGAAGAAATGGTTGAATTCCAACTCAAGGGGCTTTGCTATAATTGTGATGAAAAATATTTTATGGGGCACAAGTGTAAGGAACATAAGATTTTTATGGTCATTTATAAGGATGTTGTTGATGAGGAGGCCAATGTTTCCCCTATGGAAGAGATACCAAAAGTAGATGATCTTACTCCACCCTCTGATCCATCGAGACTTGAAGCATTGATTTCATTCCACGCCCTCACTAACTTCTCTGCTCCCCAAACCCTCAATTTAATTGTCTACATTAAGCATAGGAAATTCATTATCCTAGTTTACAATGGAAGCACCCATAATTGTATCCATCACTACATTTCCCAAGAAATCAATTGCTATAACCGTGTAGTCAACAAATTTCAAATCATGATTTCCAATGGTGGTTCCATGAAATTTGGCAGGCGTTGTGAAAATTTGTTCCTACAAATTTGTCAGTACCACCTAAAATCTCATATGTTTTCTATTGACATGAGTGGTTGTGACATTATGCTCGGTTTTGAATGGTTATGCACTCTTGGCCCCATCCTCATGGATTTTAAGGACAACCATCCAATTCCAATAGGACGGATAGCAGTATAAGTTCCAAGGCATCACATCAAGATCACCTGAGATCATCAGTTCCCACCGAATGGAAATATACTCAAAAAAGGTCATTTTGGCATTATTTCCCAACTCCATTCCATTCAAGCCATTGAGACTCCCTATGTGCACCTTGACCTCCAATAAATACTCTCCCAAGACCGAGCTAATTTTAACACTCCCCATGGACTTCCCCCTTCCCATGACATCCATGATCATTCTATTTCTCTAGTTCCAGGTTGTCTTCCTCCCAATGTTCACCATTATCTTCATCCCTTTTCCCAGAAAAGTGAAATTGAGAAAAAAATTCAAGAATTGATAGAAGCAGGTGTTATCCATCCTAGTATCATCCCCTATTTTTCTTTGGTAGTCATGGTACTCGTGAAAGAAGGCACATGACACATTTGTCCTGATTTTCTTGCCCTCAACAAACTCACAATCAAAGATAAATTTCCCTTTTCTGTCATTGATGACCTTTTGGATGAATTAAGTTGTGTGCAATGCCTTACCAAGCTTCATTGTCGTTCTGTCTACCACCATATATGTATGAAAGAGGAATACATTCCCAAGACTTACTTTAGAACTCGTGAGGGTCACTATGAGTTCTCAGTCATTCCCTTTCGCCTGTGTAATTCCCCCTCCACTTTTCAAGTCTCATGAATCATGTATTTTGTCCTTTCCTCTGTGATTTTGTCTTTATTTTATTTTATGATATTCTCATCTATAGTAAAACTTGGCAAGCCCATCTTTCCCATGGTGGATCAAGTTCTCTAGCTACTATCAAAGCACACTATTTTTCTCAAGCAGTCTAAATGTGCTTTTGGAGCCTCTGAAGTTGAGTACTTGGGTCATATTGTTGACAAGGATGGTGTACAGGTGGACCCTAAGAAAATTTCAGCTATGAAGGATTGGCCTCACCATAAAACTCTTAAAATCTTGCAAGGTTTCCTAGTTTTAATGGGATATTATCACAAGTTTGTTCAGAATTATGGAAAAATTGTAGCTCCTCTCATTCCTCTCCTTAAAATTAATGCTTTCAATTGGAATCCCATAGCTAATAAATCCTTCCAAGCCTTAAAAGAGGCTATGTGCACGACTCATGTCCTGACACTACTAGAATTCACAAAGACTATATTTTCTAGAATGCAATGCGTTAAGAAAAGGAATTAGGGAAGTCCTCATACAAGATGAACGACCTTTATCTTTCACTAGAAAACAACTTTCAAAGAAACATTTAGGCCAATCAACCTGTGAAAAGGAAATGTTGGATACTATGCATGTAGTGGAACTCTAGCATCCTTATCTATTGGGACAACGCTTCCAAATTAAAATTGATCATCATAGCCTCAAGTATTTTCTGGAAAAATTAATTTCATCCTTGGAGAAATAAAAATGGGTGATCAATCTATTTGGATATGATTATTAAATCATCTATGGAAAAGAAAATGTGGTTGTTGATGCTCTTTCAAGGAAATATGAAGAATATGGGTCCCTCTTTTCCCTCTCATTCATTGTAGTCGATTGTCTTCAGGCCATTCTCCAAGAATGGTTGCAAGACCCCAAAATTTTTAGCTTGATCCAAAAATTGTAATAATATTCTCAAGCTTCTCCATGGTACTCTTGGCACAATGAAGAGCTTCGCTATAAAGGTCACTTGTATTTAAGAAAACATTTGAACCTTAAATCCACAATGCTCTCTGAGTTTCATGCTTCACCCACAACTGGGCATTCAGGATTTACCAAAGCCTATGAACAAGTCAAACTTTCTTTTTTTTTCTGGGAAGGTATGAAACATGACATCTACACCTTTGTGGTTGAATGCGATATATGTTAACACAATAAGGGAGAAACCATAAAATATTTAGACACACTCCAACTGCTCTCGATTCCACTTGCTATTTGGATGGATATTTCTATCGATTTGCTAGTTGGACTACCTAAATCAGGAAATAAGTTAGTCATCATGGTGGTAGTAGACCGTCTTTACAAATATGCTCGTTTTTGTGCTCTTCAACACCCATTCAACACATCCATAATGGCTAAAATTTTTATGGATAATATATTCAAACTCCATGGCATGCCTCATTCTATTGTCTCTTACCGTGATCCAACTTTCACCAACAATTTTTAGCAAGAATTTTTCAAGATCTAGGGAACCCAATTACATATCAGGACCACCTATCATCCCCAGAATGGTGGACAAACTGAAGTTGTCAACAAGTGTTTGGAAACATAGTTGCATTTTTTTGCGTAAAAATAAATCAATGGGCTCGATGGTTACCCCTAGATGAATGGTGATAAAACACATCTTACCATACTGCCACTTGTATGACTCCCTTTGAAGCAGTCTATGGGAAAATTCATTGTCGATTATCTCATACATGCTAGGTGTCTCCAAGGTTCGGGAGGTTGACAACAATCTTACATTCCACGTGGCCATTATGTATACCCTCAAAGAAAATTTGGTCCTAGCTCAGAATCACATGAAGAAAAAATAATATCGAGGTCGTTTCGAACATCAATTCGTTGAAGGGTACTAAGTGTTTCTTCTTTTGCAACCTTATAAGAAAAATTCACTCAAAGTTGTACATTATCACAAACTAGACCCCAAATTTTATGGTTCTTATACAATTCTCAAGCAAGTGGGGCCCGTGGACTACAAATTAGCTCTTCCCAATCACTGTAAGCTCCATCATGTTTTTCATGTCTCGTGTTTAAAAAAAATTGTTGGAACTAAGTGTCAGACTCAAACTAGTCTCCATAAGTTGGATGAATAAGGTTCCATTTGGTTGTAGCCACAAGCAATCGTGGACCAACACAAGTGTTGTCTCCTTCAGTGCACCATCAAGGAAGTTTTGTTTTAGTGGAAGGATACACCACCAGAAGATGCCACCTAGGATCTGACTACCATTCTGCAACAATTTCCTCATCTCAAGCCTTGAGGAAAATGTTGTTTTTCAATGGGGAGGGCATGTTAGGTACCTAACCGCCCTAACCTATCATGTAGATAGAATAATATATTTTCCATATAATAAAGGTGGACATTAGTTAATAATTCCTATATGAACAAGTCTAGTGTAAGAAGACTTAATAAAAGGTTCCACGTCTAGAAATATCTTACTCTAGAATGTTTTTTAGAATATAGAATTAGTATAAGTAGGAGTATAAGGCATGATAAAATTTTGTCTTGAGAATTATTGTAATATAGCTCTTCTATGTTGGAGGTTTCCCCCTAGAAGAGGAAAGTGAACTTGGCTTTCTATCAATAAAGGTATCATTGTTGGTGTTTCTATTCTCTATATTTTTCTATTATTCTATTGTTTTTTTCATTATTTATGTGTATGCTTATTATAATACATCTGGTACCTTACATAATTGCATTATATTATGGATGGTAAGCAAAGTATTTCCTTAGAAACTATGAACTTTGAGACAAAACTCTATCAATGGTATCGATGGGTAGTTAAAAGGAAGCCTTGTTATTATAATTATATTTGGGGTTTATTTACAAGATATTTAGAAGCACAATATGGCAAATTTTGGGAACACGACTACTTTAGTCAACTAACAAGAATCAATCACTTAGGTGGTGTTGAAGCTTATAATTCAGAAATTTAGATATTGTCCACAAGGGTGGATAACATAAGCAACAAACATATGTTGGAAGCTTACATGAGTTGATTAAAAGAAGACATTAAACATGAGCTTTTCTTAAAACATACTGGAAATGGTATGGAAGTTATGAAATATGCTCATCATATTCAAGCCAAGAATAGGGATACATACAAGTCTATCATTAGAACATATCTAGGAAGTAGAGATCGATTTTTTCCTCATAGGGAAACCTTGCATCAACCTACTCAAATATCACAGAAGGAAATGGATGAAAGAAGAGAAAAATGATTATGCTTTGGTTGTAATAGAAAATGATCAAAAGGGAATAAATGTCAAGAAGAAAAAGTGTTCTTTGGAAATTATGACGAGGAGAAAATAGAGGCATCTGCACAAATGGATGCAAGAAGAAAAAGGTGTAGAAATTTTGCACAAAATAGATATATACAGGTGTGAAATATCCATTCATGCATTGACATGTTTATCAATACCTCAAGCCCTTAAGATTGTAAGATACATTAAGAAGAAAAAGGTCATATTGCTTATTGATTCAAGTAGTACCCATAACTTCAATGATAAAATATTAGCAGAGTGTCTCAATTATTTTGTGTATCTAGAAACAAAGTTTCAAGTTTTGGTTGTTAATGGGGAAGTATTTATTGTGGAGCAAAATTCCATAACATTAAACTTAGTATGGGAGAGTATAGCATAGAAATATGAGTGTATTCCATTCCCATTGTAGGATTATATGTTGTTATGGGGATTCAATGGTTGAGAATTACATTAGGTATAGTTTCTAAAAACTATAATTAATTATTCATGAGATTTGAATTGGAAGGAATTCAATATGAACTGCAAGGGTTAAAATGTGCACCCTCTCAGGTCATTAGCTCTCATAGAATGGAGAAACTCCTAAAAAAGGGTAGTAGTGGAGTTGTGGTTAGAATTTACTCTATGGAAGTGAAGTAGAGGGATGAAAATATTCTAGAGGAATTAAAATGTAGCTTGGAAAAACACCATATGGTTTTCCAATAAATTCCTAAGGGGATACTTCCATCTAGAGATCATGAACATCAAATTGAACTAGTACCTTAAAGTACTCCTCCTAATAAAAGGCCTTATAGATATCCACATTATCAAAAAGGGGAGATTGATAAAATGATACAAGAATTCTAGATTTAGGTAGTATTCAAACAAGCACGAGTTCCTTTTCATATCCAGTAGTTATGGTGAGAAGAAACGATAATGCTTGGAGGATGTGTCTTGATTATAGAGATCTAAACAAAATTACCATTAAGGATAAATTCCCTATTCCAAATATGGATGACCTATTTGATTAGCTTCATGGAGTGGATTATTTTACAAAGTTAGACCTTATATTAGGATACCACCAAATTAGATTAAGAGAAAAAGGCATTCCCAAAATATATTTTAGAACACATTAAGGGCACTATGAGTTCTTGGGCATGCCCTTTGGGTTGACTAATGCTTCTACTTTTCAAAGCCTCGTGAACAAAAATTTTCCACCCTGCCTTAGAAATTTTGTGTTAGTTTCTTTGATGATATACTTATATATGGAAAATCGTGGGAAGACCACATTAAACATGTGGATAAATTCCTACAAATTCCTAAGAACAATCAATTGTATGTAAAAAGGTTCAAATGTTCTTTTGGGAAACAAGAAGTAGAGTATTTGGGTCATAGTGTTTCATGGGAACGGGTCAAGGTGGACCCTCAAAAGATCCAAGCTATCACAAAATGACCTATTACTAAGAATATAAAAAATCTTAGAGGATTTTTGGGTCTTATAGGATATTATCGAAAATTTGTTAAGAATTATGCATGCATTACAGGCCCACTCACATCTTTCTTGAAGAAAAATTGATTTGTATGGAATGAAGAGGCTACCTTGGCATTCTCACACTTAAAGGATGTTATGTCTTATACATCAGTATTGACAACCCTTAAGTTTGGAAAAACATTTGTAGTTGAATGTGATGCATTGGGACAAGGAATTGGAGTACCATTGGCTTTTGAAAGAAAACAATTCAAGGAAGAGAGTTGGTAAAATCTACATATGAAAAGGAAATGGAATTTTTTTTACATGCAATAAAAAATGGTGACAAAATCTTATTGGGGAGGATTTTAAAGTCAAGATAGACCATGATATCCTAAAGTACATTTTGGAGCAACAAAAATGGGTAGAAAAAGTGAAAAAAAACAAGGGTTTGATTTTGAAATAATCTACAAAATGAGGAAGGACAATGTGG
Organism: Picea glauca; assembly: GCA_000966675.3. Taxonomy (NCBI): domain Eukaryota; kingdom Viridiplantae; phylum Streptophyta; class Pinopsida; order Pinales; family Pinaceae; genus Picea; species Picea glauca. The sequence goes on from JZKD02S0950014.1 coordinate 534,630, forward strand.
TAGCATATGCCCTTTCCAGAATAGAAGAAGCCTTGAGTTTATTGTCCATTACATCTTATATTCTAGTGTGATTGGAAGAATCTCATCGTGAATGGAAAGATGACAATAGTACTAGACAGAAAATCCAATGTATAAAAGAAGGGATGAGCTCTATGGAACATTGGGAGTGGAAGAGAGACATACATTAGTAAAAGGGTGTAATATTCGTATTCCCTCAATGAAAGTTGAAGAAACAAATGTTAAGGGAGTCTCATGACTCTCTAATGGTAGGACATTCAGGGTATTTTAAAATAGATCAAAGGATCAAAAGAGATTTTTGGGGGGAAGGGATGAAGAAAGGTATTCAAAAATTTGTAAGAAAATGTTAGGTATGCCAAAGAAATACAGGATATAAATTCAAGTCTCTAGGGTTACTTCAACTTTTACACATACCTAATCAAATATGGGGATATATATCAATGGAATTCATTACATGTTTACCAAAATCAGAAGGTAAGGATGTCATTCTTGTGGTTGTGGATAGACTCACAAAACATGCACATTCTTGTGGAATACAAAGTACATATACTGCAAGCCAAGTGATAGAAGTGTTCATGAAGGAAATCCATAGACTTCATGGATTTCCTAAAGTAATAGTAAGTGATAGTGATCCAAAATTCATAGAATAATTTTTGAAAGAGTTATGGAAGATTAGTGGAACAACACTAGCTATGAGTTCAACATATTATCCACATATAGATGGTCAAACATAAATAGTTAACAAATGTTTAGAGGGTTAGCTATGATTATATTCTTCAAACAAGCAATCTCAATGGTTGAAGTGACTTACTCTAGAAAAATGGTGGTATAATACCACCTATCGCCTACTAAGATGCCTTAATTTGAATCTCTTTATGGATATTCAACTCCTAATATCACATACTTTTTGCAGGACCGGTCCAAAGTATAGGTAGTAGACTCACATATGAAAAAGACTAAAGAAACTTTGAAAAATATTAAAAAAAAAAATCAAATGGAGCATAACATGATGAAACAACAAGCATATCAGCATCGAAGTGAAAGACAATTTGAGGAGGGTGATTGGGTATTTTTGAGACTACAACCTTATAAGCAATCTACTCTCAAACAAAAGAAGAATTAGAAACTAGCTCCAAAATTTTATGGACCCTACAATATTATTTATAAGATTGGACAAGTGGTGTATAAGTGAGATTTTCTATCTTCTCACATTCATATGTTTTTTCATGTATCTTGCCTAAAAATGGTAGTGAGACAAACTATGCTAATGTAGATAGAATTTCCATAATTAGACGAAGAAGGGAAGTTCATTCTTAAAGAATTTTGTTTTATAGATCATTGCTCTGTATCTCTTCAAAATAGAACCATTATGGAATACCTAATCAAGAACATGCCTCAATAAAAAGCTACATTGAAAAATGAGCAATTCATGAAGAAACACCCTCAATTACAAGTTTGAGGGAAAAAAATTTAAAGAGAGAGGGGCTATGTTAAGGCCCTAACCCTCATCCATTATTAGTATATTAATTATGGTTAGGTCGACTTAGTGGTAGGTTACATCATGCTCACTTTATCTCTTATTTATAATAAAGGAGATTCATTTGTATATGCATCTTGTCTTATGCATTGGATATCTTGTAAAAGGAGGTTTTCCCCTCAAAATGGCTTATTATTCATTTATTATTTATCTTTTTTTTACTCGAACTAGTAAACATTATATTAAAAAGTGTTGTAGCAAAGCTAAATAACGAGCATACAAAATATTGTTCTGGAAATCATACAAAAGTGACATCTTTCACAAGCTACCAAGGAGAGCTTTCTAGAGTTTTTTCTTCTAACATCCCACTTGTCTTTATAGGTGTATAGCATAACAAAAACACTTATTATTATAGTTACTTTAAAAAACATAAAACTAACAAAAAAATGTGATGGTTGAGTGTTTCCTCCTTACCTACATTGGATGGAGGAGAGTTATGCTATCCAATATCCATATCATCATTCAGTTGGTGCACACTTTCCTCTTCCTTAAGCTTTGCATGGAACGAATTAATTGACATTTTTTATTTGAGGTTGTGGAATGCATGTATTTGCTAAGGTTTTTAACCATATTTCGTGACATGTTGCATTCTATTTCCGATGTATTGATTTTTTGTTTCTGTTGAACCAAAAGTCCCATTACTGTAGCATTTTGTGAGGTACATATATGCTCATTTTCATGCACCTTAGAAGTTACTAAGAAGATGGAGGATCTATTGCATTAGATTAAATCTTCATGTCTACAGAGTTCCCTATGAATCTCTTGAGCTTCTTTGTGGTCCATGCTTTTTAAACCTAGAACATAAATGTTTGTATATGAAAAAACAAGAGCAAAGTATTGTAACTTGAAAGAGTTCCTTCTTCTTCAAACAACTTGCCACTCCTCAAAAGCATTAATAGAGTTTCCAAAACACAAAATTGCCAAAAAATCAGCATTTCCCACACTTAAACTTAAAAAATCCCTTTCCTAGACCCTTCAAATTTTGTGTGTTAAATGAAAACCGAGAGAGAGGAGATCGGGAATAGAGACCATAAATAGACATAGTGTAGAAATGGACAAAATCCCAAAAGATAAAACTTAGTTACATCCCAAATATGACTGAATCCAATTATTGAAACAAATTGCAGAGGATAAAAACCAAGGAGTGATCAAATACCAATGCAAACAAATAACACTCCACTTGTGACATTCAAAAACTAAATCCTTCAAACGAGGTTTAACCATCCATTGACCAAGAGAAAATATTACCAAACGAAATTCAAATTTCTCCCTGAACCTCACGCAATTCACTTTCCTCCTTAGTATCTTATCTTCCAAGCAAAATATCACAATGAAGAATTCAAAAGATATGATAGAGTTTATTTCCAACATGTCAGCATCGCGCCAGCCCCCCACGGACCTGACCCAAGGAGATGAGAGATCGTCCTATCATACATCATCAGTGCACTTGAAGTCTACACTGAGTTGGTAATACATGTGTTAATAAATGATGACGGGACATGGCATGCAATTAGAACCATAGTATCCTCAAGGGAGTGTGCAATAGTACGTTGAAAGGTCATGAGAGTTGGGTGAAAGGTCATGTGTGCTGCATTAAAAGCGTGCACGGGTTGAAAGATAAGACAAGGTTAGAGTGCCGTGTTCAAGCATGTGAGGAGCAAAGACAAGGCCGGTTATAGTTTAACGGTCAAAATCCCAATTTTAAGTCTGCGTTTTCTCAAATTTCAAATTGGAAACGCCGTTTTCACAAGTGAAGCGGAGATCGCATCGTGACATGCCTCCAATCATGTGATGCTCCACCTCAACTACTACACCACAGCCCGATGGACTTTAAATAATCATCCGATCATTAAGATCTACGAAACTTTCAAATTTTGCAATGCCAAACTTTCATCAAAATTTACCTTTTATAATTGTGTATATTCTCTTCGTTGACTTCTCAAGCATAAAAAAGAATGGACTCTCTAGAACATATGATATTTTCATTTTGTTTAGTACATACCAATTTATGTAATTGCATTTCTATTTTTTAAAATATTTCATATTTTTATAAAAATATAAAAAAATTGCATTGATAAAAAGAGTTTGCCAAATGATTACCATATGTCACATTTACAAGGCATAAAAGCTCATTCAAATAACCAGAATTAAAATGTCATAACATGTCATGATTATCAAAGCATAAAACAATCAATAACTACACAACTAGGCCTTTCGATGAGAGTAAGTAGATTCATCAAGATGTAGGAATTAAACTTGCATTAGGAGGAGGGTATTTTTCCTTGAGGGAGGACCTTATCCTTTAGTTGTGGTACTAGGATTAACCATTATGGATTTCCATTTGTCATTGTCGTGCTTGGGTTCTTCAAAATGCTCTAGTTCGAACATCACTGGAAGAATAGTAATAAAATTTTCAAATCGAGGGACCTTTGGAGTTCTTGCTAGGAGCCTACTCCTTTGTCTATCTTGGCACTCTTTTATAGATCAACCTAATCTATGTTGGTGTCATTAGCTAGTTAAAGCTCAACGGTGTGTAAATTGTTCAAGAGAGTACCCTTCATGTGACAGCCTACTCATGGTGAATGTCGCACTGGTCCAATGCTCCATGAGCTTGTGTAGGTGAGCTACTTCCATCTCCATCTTTTATGCCTGCACCTAGATCTACATAATCAGATGGGCACATATTAGAGACTTGATTCTCTAGATTGTGTTAAGTTGATCATAGGCCTATTAGAAAATCATTTATAACCATAGATCAACATGTACTTCAAAACAACCTTTTCTTTAGTTCCATTTCAAATATTTCCATGATGCACTATGTTTGACAAAAACAAACCACCTTTGGAAAGATAGTGACCTGTAGAATGCATTGAGGACCTCTAGGATGCATGTCCTTGAGGTATGAGACCCAAAAATTCCACTTATTTGACCCCAAACTAGAGGATTTTCAACTCTAGTCTATTAGTGCGGTTTTTAGGATCTGACACACACTGACCCTTTCAAGTCCCAAATTCTACATTCTTAATTACATAGGATTAACAAAGTCATATAATAACCATGTATATCCATCTTGGATCATCTCTCCCCATTTTGGTCTCCAAAATATTCAGTTTTAAAGGAGATCGAGAAAGGATTCCTCAGCATTCGCTTTGGAGTACTATTTGGTCTTGGATGGTAGTTGTACCTTCAATCCTACTTGCCAAATTTCGTATTGATCTATTTTGATCATTATGATCTTCTTTTGTAGAATGATTTCCTCTCATAATTTTTCTTGTGCATGTGGTGTTAAATCTTCTATGGAAGGTAAGACCCAACCATCTTCATCATCATCAAGCATGGATGCATTATAGAGTTCCAGGTTCTCTACATTTACTACTAAATAAATGCAAATATAGGGTGGAATATTGAGTCTATAAGTATCATTTGTTGTCTACCTTCTCCAATAATTTAAAAAGTACACATCTCAAGGCCTTATTTTTCTTTCTCTATTCCTATAACCTTTAATTATAAGGGTGCAACCAAATTATATTTTCTACTTGTAAGGTCTTTTTTATTATGTGTTGATCATGTGTAGCCATGTACTTCTCTTGAGATTTCTTCATATTTTCTTGAACCTATAGGCTTATTTACCTAATCATGTCTATGAACATATCTATTTTCAATGCATTACTTGAGGTTGATGTCCCCGCTTCAGGATGTCCATATATAATATCCAATATCCAAAACAAAGTTTGAAAGGGGACTTACTTATGGAGGTGTGGCCAACCTTGTATAGGAATGTTGTATGTAAATTAAATTTTCATCTCAAGTCCTAGGATTCTTCTAATTGTAAACTCTCAAAAGATAAACCAAAGTCCCATTCACCACCTTTATCCAATGCTCATTAGTATGGGGTTGAAAGGTGATGGATCTCTTCAATAGTATCCAACTTCTCTCATATTGATGTCCAAAATGTACTAATATATATAATATCTCTACTAGAAATGATGCTCCTTGGAATCTCAAAGTGTGCCTAGAGCCTTTCAAAGAACAATCTTGCAACATCTTGTCCTTTGATGGTGTTCTTACAAGACATCAAAATATACATCTTATTGAATATGTCAACTACTATATATTGGTAGTCATTCCATCTTCTTGTCCTTGGAAAACCCCTGACAAAGTCCACAAATATGTTTCCACATGGCCTTGTAGGGACTAGAAATGTAGTGTATATATATCCCTCACTTCTTGTTACTAATCATGTTGGTACAACACAATATACAACCTTTGATAAACCTAGTTATTTATCCTTGCACCTTGGACTAGTAAATGTACATATGTAAGTTAGCCACAATCTTCTCGACACTAAAATTCCTAGCAAGGCTTAGAGGTGTGACCCGCCCTTATCAACTATACTCTTTCTTCCTTTGGCACACAAAGCTTCCCAATATTGTAGAGTAATCCATGTTGGATATGGTAATAAGCATCTACTTGTTCACGCTAACCCTATAGCTAGTGATTCACCTCCTTGAAGTCTCATATTTTGCATATTATTTCTTTGTATGCTTCATGCATGAATCTCCATGTGCATAATGGCTCTATCACTGTGATTTTTTGAGCTGACATATTTAATTATAAATGATATGATCCAGGTGGATATCGGTGGCCACCCACCTTTTCCAACTAGCTCAAAACAGTTTTCTGGCAATTTTGGTAATTTACTATTTTTAGCAATTTTCACTTTCGGGGTCGTTTTGAGGCCCTAAACGATGTTTTTTGGGAAAATAGGTTTGCAAAATATAAGTTCCTTCAATATTTCACCTAAAATGAATATCCTTGATGATACCTTTCCAACGAGCTATCATACGCCTAAAACGGAGATCGTATGCAAAAGTTACGACCCCGGGAAGTTGATGTACTAACTTACCCAAATGGGGCCCACATGACTTTTGGCGCTTCATCTCCTGGGGTTAGGTTTTTAGATGTCTAGGGTTTTTGGCATTCCTGCTTATTGTAAAAATGTCTTTAGAGCCTCATTGTAATCATCTTCTTGCGAATGAGCACAGTTGTCACATCTCTTCTCATAGATAAGTCGCCACCATTCCAGCAAGCTTGTTTCTGCTGCATTTTACAATTTCAGCTTATTTTGTTATTGAATAGAAAACTAGTTTTAATGTATCTCTGTTATTTTGTGTTAAGCACCTATTAATAATCTATATTCATTTTGTTTTTCTCATAAAATCTGGATCATGAGATAACTTGTTGGCAATGTCCTTCTTATATTTATTGACTACATGAAACTAATGTAGAAATTCCATCCATTTAAAATATCTTTCTTATTGAAGCTTACCTTGAGTCTACAAGCATTGTAGTAGATGGTGATTAGTACAAATATTTAACTCCTAATTACCTAATACATAATGATTCTACTTCTTTACTTTATGTGCCAAGTCATATAGTTCCTTATCATAAGTATGGTAATTCAGTATCACCCATGGAATGGCTTTAAATGATAGCAAACTAGTCTCCCCCCTTATAGTAACACCACACCCATAGCATGCCCACTAGCATCAATTTCCACTTTAAATGACCTATGTAGTTTTGGTAGTGTTAGGATTGAGGCTTGACTATCTTCTACTTCAATTCTTCAAATGCTTTATGCTAATTCTTTCCCCACAAGAAGTTGTTACCATTGTTTGTTATATCACAAAGTGGTGTTTCCAACACTGAAATGATTTTACGAACTTTCTTAAATATTGGGGAGTTGATCCCAAAAAAATCCTAACTTCCTTAACATTAGTAGGAGTGGGCCATTTCAGCATGGCCTCTATCTTTTCAAGATCTATCTTCAACTCACCTCCACCAATCACATGCTTGAAGCCATATACACTAGGGACTTCATAGAAAACTCACACTTATTTATATTGCGAGCAACCGATGTTTCATTAGTTCCTCTAACATGTGCTTCAAATGTACAACATGCTCCTCTCAAGTAGAACCAAACAACAAACTCTCATCCAAATATACTATTACAAATGAATCTATGAATGGGCGTAATAGATCATTTACTAAACACATAAAAGTAGCCAATGCATTACTCAAACTGAAAGGCATAACTGACCATTAGTATAGACCTTTCTTTGTATTGAAGGTGGTGTTTCAAGTGTCTTCTTCCTTGATCTAGACTTGATATTCATATTTCAAATCCAGTTTTGTGAAGTACCTTGCATGTTGTGTTAGAAAAACAGGACCGCGGAGCAATAAAATAAAACAAATGCAGAAACAAAACATGGAAGACACACAATACGAGAGAGACACAGATTTACGTGGTTCACCCAGTGTGGGCTATGTCCACCAGAGAAATTGCCAGGTCCTTCCTTTATTATTATCCAGCAAAATGAAGGGATAAAACCTACAACAAAACCCGCTGTAACTTCCTCTTCTTTCTCTCACAGTCTCCTCACTCAAAATACAATATTCACCCTCATACATAGCCGCAATACATTTCCCTCATTATAAGAGGGTTGCCTTCTAGGGAAAAAATCCCTAACATAATCTCTATCGTTAGATCTGCGACCTTATAATGAACGGTCCAGATTTACAATGAAATTACAATATACTTTTATAAGGCA
>JZKD02S0950014.1:555294-593648 GCA_000966675.3 Picea glauca
CTTATCATTCAAAGACAAAGCACATTGATGTTCAATATCACTTTGTGAGAGACATGATTGAAGAAAAGAAAGTATCATTGATGAAGGTGGACACTTTGAAGAATGTTTCAGACTCATTAAAAAAATCTGTGAGCACTAAGAAGTTCTCTTGGTGTAGAGGATCCATGGGCATTGTTGCCCTGGATTGTTGACTATGTAACCCTGTAACCCCCTGTATGCAAAGAAAACAACAAGTGGGACTGCATTATATTTAGGTGGTTTTTCGGCACATGGTTTCTTTACCAATGGTTTTATATTTATGGTTAAGGAATTAGGGTTTTGGACTAATACAGGTCATTGGCTCAGGGCTTTGGACTAATACAGGTCATTGGCTCAGGGTTTTGGATGTCGCTGGTTGCTATATGTATTTTGTATTGTAAACATTGTAACACAATGAATGAATATAGAATATGTTGGTTTTCCCGGTTTGGGTTTCCAAGGGAAAAATCTCTGTGTAATGTTTGTATTTGCCATTGTATCTTTTCTATTCTTTTCTAAATATCTGTTTACAGTAGATATTGTACAAGGTTAGAATTTACACAAGAAACGGTAAGGTTTGTATGAGTGAGTGGTTATTCCATTCTGTTTATGCAATGCACCGAATACATTTATGAGACTAATGAATGATGTTTTACACCATTTTCTAGATTTATTTGTTATTGTCTATTTGGATGATATACTAGTTTATAGTGTTACCTGGGAGGAGCACATCTCACATCTTATGTAGGTGTTAGAGACTCTGAAAAATCACCAACTACTGTCCAATCTCAAGAAATGTGAGTTTGCTCAACAGTATTTGGTGTATTTGGGGTATGTGATTGGTGGAGGAGAGATCAAGATAGATCACAAAAATATGGATGCCATCATGAAATGGAAAGTTCCTACAAATTTCACTGAAGTTAGGATTTTTGTTTAGGTAGAGAAATACTTGTGGAATTTCATAGCTTCATTTTCAATGGTAGTTGCACCACTCCACACCATAACAATCAGTGGTAAGAGTTTCCAGTGGGGAAAGAATCAACATAAGGATTTTGATGAGATAAAAAGAAATATCATTCAAGAACTAGTTCTCATGATACCAAACTTGTAGAAGCCCTTCAAAGTGGAGACAAATGCAAGTGGGTATGTCATGGGAGCAGTTTCGATGCAAGGATGAAGGTCAATATGCTATAATTCTAAAATATGTCATGGGGAATTTATCAACTACCCTACATATTATAAGGAACTATATGCCATGGTTCAATTTGTCAAGAAGTGGAAGCACTATCTGATGAGAAAGGAGACCATCATCCACTCAAATCACCAACCACTGCATTATTTGCAGGCCCAGAGTAAGATACAACAAACCAGGCATTACAAGTGGATGGGGTTTTTACAACAATTTCATCTAGTAATCAAGTATAAGAAGGGAAACATAAACAAGTCAGTAGACACTCTTTTGCGGCCACCCACATCCAAGATTACTGCTTTGGGAACTCTGATGCACATGGGGGATTTTACCCATGATGCATACAAAGAGGCATACAGAGAATATGAGGACTTCAAGGAGGTGTTTCAACAACTACAAGGAAAAATTCATATACAATAAGGTGAATACAAGGATAACTATCATTTCCATAATGGTTTACTCTACAAGATCAATAATCTTTGTGTACCTAAAGGTGAAGGACTGCAACTTATCAAAAAGGCTCACACCTCCAAGGTTGCAAGACATTTTGGTGTTGGGAAGACAATTGTCAATTTACAAAGGTATCTATATTGGACTAGAATGCAAGAATATGTAGAATGATATATTAAAGGATGTATACTTTGTTGACCAACAATCCCAACAACATGAAGCAAGGTCATACCATCCCTTACATGTAACCACTCTACCTTGGGAAATCATTTCCATGGATTTTGTGGGAGGTTACCAACAACCCAAAAGGGACATGACTATTTATTTTTGGTAGTTGATAGATTCAACAAGATGTGCATTATCATGCCTTGTAAAAATACCATCAACAAACAATAAGCAACTAACAAGTTCTTTGAATGGGTCTGGGTGAACTTTGGGATACCAAGGAGCATCATCTTAGACAGAGATACCATATTTCTCAGTGCATTTTGGAGTACATTGTGGGAGAAGATGGACACTAAGTTGAAGAGGTCTACAACATTCCATCCACAAACATATGGGTAGACGACGGAAGTAGTCAACATGAATTTAGTGCATATTTTGAGGGGTTATAATCATAAGCATACAAAGACCTGGGATGAAAATATGATCTATATACAACACTCTTATAATAGAGCAGTCCACACTTCTACTGGTAAGTCACCTTTTGAAACATGCTTTGGATATTTTCCACCTTCACCCTTAGATGTTGTATATGGACAACAAGGAGAAGTGAGGGAGGACCTCACATGAGATGCATTAAAGGTGAAAAAAATCGTTGAGAAGATCAGGAAGATCCATTTGCAAGCACAGAAGACACTAAATAAGTCATAGGAAAAGCACAAGGCTAGACATGACCAACACATAACAAAGAGAGCATTTAGAGTGGGAGACAAAGTATGGTTACAACTGAATAAGGAAATACTACATGCTCCTAGTAAGAAGATCAAGGCTTTGTGGTATGGTCCTTTTGAGGTATTGGAAAAGGTGGGAGATAATTCCTACAAACTCATTCTACCCCCATACCTACGCATTTACTCAGTAGTGAATGTGGAGAATCTCAAACTCTATGAGACCTCCATGTTGGATTAGGAGGAGGAGCAGGTCATACCTTCCATAGAGATTTAGAACCAGATTCTCAGGTAGAGTTAGCAGAGGACACAGTTTTGCAGAAGCAGTCCAAAAATACAAGACATAGGCAACATGACCTTTGACAGATTGGGTTGAAAGGACAACTTCTAGGAAAATCAAAGTGGTACTCCAGGGAGAAGGTAGAGGAAAAATTTCTTCACCTCATCCAGTAAAGCTTTTGGGTACCAAAATCCTCTCGAAATGGAGAGGTATGATCCAGATTAGATAATTATATTATTTTTCATCTATATCGATGCTTTCAGAGTGGAAAAAAATCGAGGAATAAGCTTGCAGGGTCATTTTAGTGGCATGTCCTAGTTTGGAAAATTGGGGTCCAAAACCTTCCAGATCCATTTTGAGAAATTAAACGATGTTTTTTGGGTTTTTGGTGTTCACAAATTGTGAAAACCCCATTCATGGAATTCTACGCTCTGATACCTTTCCAACAGTGCAAACCATGCATCAATCGAAGCTCGTATGAAAAATTTATTCCTCCTGCAATTTGAACTATCATGTTGACCACCATGGTATGAGAGGGTGCCATGTCAACCATCGTTACTCATCCATATGGGGATATCCGCGTGATAAATTTCAAGAAGATTCTAGAAGGTCCAAAACTGTATCACAATTGAGGGTTGATGAATTCAAAAACCTACCCCTAGATGACTATCGGGCTATGTTAAATACTGGGCCACTAGGAGGAGAAGGGGTTCCATTATTTTGCATTGTATATTATTCCATAGTTGAGAAGAACATATGAGAGTGGTATTCTGTGAGCATAATAGAGGAAGAGAGATTATGTAGTAGCCATGCAGTCCACATGTCAAAGGAAACTCACTAGAGAGTTCCTCTTTCTTTGTACTTGCATCATTTCTATATCAGAGAAAAGAGAGCAAAGCAACCTCACCTTCTAGCTGGGTTTTCTCTTGTATTGGGTTTCCCAGGTCATATATTATGTTTATTTGTGGATGGTCTGAATGTATTTTACTGTTCTCTATTTTCCACATTTTATCTATTTCATGCATAAGAAGAAAATGTGTAACTAAACATTTTGTAGATCTAAAGGAAAACTAACCTTAATAGTAAAGATTTCAGTGTTTTATTAGATTTGTTGTGATGAATTGTTCCAATGGAATATCCACGACAATTTACAAATCATTTTGCATGGTTGTGCAGATGATTTTTTCATCCATGTCTGAGCTTCTTTCTATTTCCTTTCCCAGTTCCACTAAAATGTTCTTCTCATTGCACTAATCTTGATTGTGATTCTCATAATTTAGCTCAAGGTGCAATTTCCAACATTTTTCTTTAGTGCAACTATCAATGTTGTAATGGCCACAATGGTTGTTAGGGTCCTTTCACACATATGTAGTGGTGGTATTATTATTGTTTTTCCATTTCCCCTTCTTCTTCTCTCCCTTATTGGAATCTCCATGCTAGTCTGGCTACTTTCAATCACTTTAGTACCACTACTTCTTCTCAGATTCCATGTATTGGGATTACACAAAAGCCTTGTCTATGGGATTGAACTTGAACATCATGAATTTTCTTCTTATTTGAATGTGAATACCATCTAACTAATTGATGACCACATTTGGGTTATTGGTATTTATCTCCATTTGAATGACTTGTTTCAAGATCTCTATACTGTACCCTTATACACTTTTTCCTTGTCGTTGTTAGTACTGGTGGAACTGAATAATCTAGTCCTCTTCATACTCAATAGGATAAAATTGAGAACTAAGGAGGTCTTTAAATACCTCCGACTTAATTATTGATGGGTCTCTCCCAATGTACCATCCCCCAGCCCATCCAAGGAATGCTACTTGTGGAATAACACATAAAAATAAAATTTCTTCTTGCTGATTTATTTATTGTATCTTACCAGCTACATTTTATACACATTTTAAACAATATTTTGATACCCATAATTATATGCAACTACAACCTTCTAAACAAGCATGAATGCAACTGATAAAACATTCATAACAACATATAAAACCATTCACATACACAGATTTAGCAACAACAATTAAAATCAGTAAATGACGCATAAAATAGGTAAACATGTATATTTATAAAATGTTTATGCAATTGGTTTCTTGGGAAGGACATTCCACCCATCCATAGACCTGTTTTTCCAAATATCAACAACAAGTCACCCCCGAGCTAGGGCTAGGAATCCACAAAAGAAGGGTGCCTTTCACATTCCCCTCACAACTTAGTATCACACAACCCATTGGTTCTCTCCTACAGCTATCCTGAATTTCCTCTAGCTCTCTTTCTCTTGACCTGACCAACCCAAGGAATGTACCCCTTCACTGATCTTAGAACATCAGGCATCCTATTCGTTTATCATGGTCTCTCTGACACATGTAACTAGGAATATCTCAGTTGGTAACTCAAGGGATCTCACTTCTAGGGAAAAAACTACCATCAAAACCAATAGCCAACACTTGTTGATACTGTGCAACTCACCCAGGAGTTCACTCTTCAGGAATGACAACCTGGCTCTTCAGTTTCTAGCTCCAAAATGCTCCAAAAATGCTCCAGCATGCTCTAGAATTCTCCCAGCCTTATTGTTCTATCTCCCCAAGCTATTTTTCCCTTATTCTCTCTTGTTGTTCCTATAAAAAAATTGAATGTCCAAAACTATCTGTTACTACCCATACAAGTTTCCTCTCTTTTTCTGAGAACATTGACTACTCACTCTCCTTAATGTTGATTGTTTATTTCCCATGCTTTCCAATAACTATGGGATGTGACTCTCACACCCACCCTATGACAAGTATTCAATGATTGGGCTCTCATACACTCAACCAAAAAATAGAAGTTTTCCCCAAATGATAATAAAATTTAGAAAATTGGGTTGGGATTAACACCCATAAACCTTTTCCCTTCGGTCCCCCTCGTAGACACTCTCTTCTCTTGTCGAAAAACTCAGCCCCCATCTCTGTCCATATTCCCAGCAGTTGGTATAACATTATTTTTATTAAAAACATAAAATACATTTTCCATATTACATCACTTGGCCATAACCATATTCCTATCTACATTATGCACGAAATAAATTGGGGATTATAGTGGGGATGTTACACCCGAACCTAAGGGACATGGTGTATATTCCACACCAAGTTTGTTCACAACATTTTAATTTGAGTCTACAAAAATATATTGTGTACTCCTTTCATACATTATGCACACTGGAATAATTTTCTAATTGTTGCAACCAATGGTTCAACTTAACTATGTCTACCTCACCTTTGTATGGTTTGATGTCGACCTTTAGTTCCACTCTAAATAGGTGCTAAGAAGATTGGTTACTAGAGTTCTCTTTTTTTATCTTCATTTCTTCCTTCTCTTTCCTTGTATCCTTATGTTCTTTTGATTTCTCATGAGATTTGACTTGCTTCAGAAAGAGGATGATATTTTTAAGAGAGACCGTGGATAAGGAAATACTCTTGGAATGGATAGCTACTTGATCTTTCAATATTGTAAATATTAACTACCCTTCATCTATGGGCACTTCCATTTATGAGGATTTTAACTACTTCTTAACCCTTCTCATGTTGATATTGGGATCCACATGGTGCAACTCTCCTTCATATTTAGGCTTTTTGAGTGGGATAAGCATATAATTTGCTAAAACAACACAAACTCCCAAATAAAATTTCTTGGATAGCAATATGATAAATAACCACCTTAGATATTCCAATGGTTGGCACACCAAAATAAAGCTAAAACTTACAATTAGTACAATTAGCCTATGCTCCACTGCACAACTATGTTTTTGTACTTTTAGTGCTTTAAGAAAAATAAAAACATACCTTTCATATTGTTTAGTTATTGCAACACAGAAAACGAACCTACAATAGCAAAGATAGACAATAGAACATGAAATTTACCCTAAGAATGATGTGGAAAACCCAACAAACAATGAAGTATCCTACCTTTCATCTTTTATATAATGGAGATTGTAATACATAATACAAAGTAGTCTAATATTTTTGTGAAGCTATGAGACACTATGGTATGCTACAATGTTTTACAACTTGCTTCTCTCTCTTTGTTTTTTAGTATCTCCTCCACACTTTTGTTCATACTATGGAAAAACAACAGTGGATAAAGAAAGTTAACCTTTTTCTCTCATTTTGCTAGGTTTCAATTGCTAGAATACCCTCTTGGAATCTCCATGATGTTTCTAGAAATATTTAGTGGATTTCCATACATTACAAGCTCCACATATGTGAATTATAGTGACCTAACATGGTAGCCACTTTGACTTGCGAGGAATAATTGGGTTGTTACTTTTTGGGGTCATAACTTTCAGATATAGACTATGTTTGATGAAAACAAACCACCTTTGGAGAGTTGTCAACCTATAACATGCAATGAGGACCTCCAACATGCATGTCTTTGAGGTCCAAGACCTAAAATTCCACTTCTTTGACCCCAAACCAAAGAATTTTGAGTTCTAGTATGTTAATGCAATTTTTGGATCTGATTGAACCGAAGACTAATGTATCCCAAATTTTATATTCCTAGTTCCATAACATCAATCAAGTCATAAAATAACTATAGATCGATTTTGGATCAAATTGATCCTAGGGAAATACCTAGTTCAAATGTTAACATGCATACAATTTGTGTTTATTGAAATGGGGATTTCATCAATGTTACATCTTTGTTAGTTAGTTTAGTTTGGATAGGTTACATATTCAAAACAACAATTGATCAAAGCCTAAATAAAGCATTAAATAGTAATATGAACTCCACTACTCATGGCAAAACCTAAATAAAGCATTAAATAGTAATATGAATTCCACTACTCATAGCAATGTTATAGTATGAAGTTGTCTTTATCACACTGCACTCTTTGTGTTTATTGATCACTACCCTTTTTATGTTTATTGGTCAATTGTTGGTTTTATGATAATAAAATTTAGAAAATTGGGTTTGGATTAACACCCATAAACCTTTTCCCTTCGGTCCCCCTCGTAGACACTCTCTTCTCTTGTGGAAAAACTCATCCCCCATCTCTGTCCATATTCCCAGCAGTTGGTATCACATTATTTTTATTAAAAACATAAAATACATTTTCCATATTACATCGCTTGGCCATAACCATATTCCTATCTACATTATACACAAAATAAATTGGGGATTATAGTGGGGATGTTACACCCGAACCTAAGGGCCATGGTGTATATTCCACACCAAGTTTGTTCACAACATTTTAATTTGAGTCTACAAAAATCTATTGTGTACTCCTTTCATACATTATGCACACTAAAATAATTTTATAATTGTTGCAACCAATGGTTCAACTTAACTATGTCTACCTCACCTTTGTATGGTTTGATGTCGACCTTCAGTTCCACTCTAAATAGGTGCTAAGATGATTGGTTACTAGAGTTTTTTTTTTTTTTATCTTCATTTCTTCCTTCTCTTTCCTTGTATCCTTATGTTCTTTTGATTTCTCATGAGATTCTACTTGCTTCAGAAAGTGGATGATATTTTTAAGAGAGACCATGAATAAGGAAATACTCTTGGAATGGATAGCTACTTGATCTTTCAATCTTGTAAATATTAACTAACCTTCATCTATGGGCACTTCCATTTATGAGGATTTCAACTACTTCTTGACCCTTCTCATGTTGATATTGGGATCCACATGGTGCAACTCTTCTTCATATTTAGGCTTTCTGAGTGGGATAAGCATATACTTTGCTAAAACAACACAAACTCCCAAATAAAATTTCTTGGATAGCAATATGATCTATAACCACCTTAGATATTCCAATGGTTGGCACACCAAAATAAAGCTAAAACTTACACTTAGTACAATTAGCCTATGCTCCATTGCACAACTATGTTTTAGTACTTTTAGTGCTTTAAGAAAAATAAAAACATACCTTTCATATTGTTTAGTTATTGCAACACAGAAAATGAACCTACAATAACAAAGATAGACAATAGAACATGAAATTTACCCTAAGAATGATGTGGAAAACCCAACAAAAAATGAAGTATCCTACCTTTCATCTTTTATATAATGGAGAATGTAATACAGAATACAAAGTAGTCTAATATTTTTGTGAAGCTATGAGACACTATGGTATGCTACAATGTTGTACAACTTGCTTCTCTATCTTTGTTTTGTTAGTATCTACTCCACACTTTTGTTCATACTATGGAAAAACAATGGTGGATAAAGAAAGTTAACCTTTTTCTCTCATTTTGCTAGGTTTCAATCGCTAGAATACCCTCTTGGAATCTCCATGATGTTTCTAGAAATATTTAGTGGATTGCCATACATTACAAGCTCCACATCTGTGAATTATAGTGACCTAACATGGTAGCCACTTGGACTTGTGAGGAATAATTGGGTTGTTACTTTTTGGGGTCATAACTTTCAGATATAGACTATGTTTGATGAAAACAAACCACCTTTGGAGAGTTTTCAACCTATAACATGCAATGAGGACCTCCAACATGCATGTCTTTGAGGTCCAAGACCTAAAATTCCACTTCTTTAACCCCAAACCAAAGAATTTTGAGTTCTAGTATGTTAGTGCAATTTTTGGATTTGATTGAACCGAACACTAATGTATCCCAAATTCTATATTCCTAGTTCCATAACATCAATCAAGTCATAAAATAACTATAGATCGATTTTGGATCAAATTGATCCTAGGGAAATACCTAGTTCAAATGTTAACATGAATATAATTTTTGTTTGTTGAAATGGGGATTTCGTCAATGTTACATTTTTGTTAGTTAGTTTAGTTTGGATAGGTTACATATTCAAAACAACAATTGATCAAAGCCTAAATAAAGCATTAAATAGTAATATGAACTCCACTACTCATGGCAAAACCTAAATAAAGCATTAAATAGTAATATGAATTCCACTACTCATGGCAATGTTATAGTAATGTTATAGTATGAAGTTGTCTTTATCACACTGCACTCTTTGTGTTTATTGATCACTACCCTTTTTATGTTTATTGGTTAATTGTTGGTTTTATGATTAGTTTACATAGTAATACTTTGCAACTCGTTGTGAATTGTATTTGATAAAGAATGAAATCATAATATTTTAAAAAAACAACAATTTTTATTTTTTTTTGTCTCACTAAGATATTTGGAACTCTTATACTAAATTGAAGACATTACCACCTATATTAAAAAAATCACAACCTTATATAATAATTTGTAACATTTTTATAAAAATTATATATATTTTTTAATTTTATTTATATTTAATATATAAAAATTAATTTAATTCTACACCTACTAAAAATAATAATTTGAAATAAATCCTATACTAAATTGAAATAATCATTATATTAAATGAAAATTAAAAAATTAAAATATTATACTCTATTTAATAATTTTAATAAAAATTACATAAATTTGATTTGTAATATATATATATATATACTAAGTATCAACCCTAAACCACCCTTCTATAAATTATATTATCTATCACTAAAATATAACTTAATTGGTAAGACTTTAGGTTCATTTAGATTTTGATCCGTAGTCTCAACCACTCAACTAAAACCCATATATATAGCATTTAACGTGTAAATTTATTTTCCAACTATTTTCTAGCCCAATATCATAACGACTTTCTGCATTTGTTAATTTATTTTATCATATTGGCTTCCAAGATTTATTAAGATTTATTAATTATAAACACGAGATTTATTAATTATAAACACTATTGGTCAAAGCCCTCAAATTTAGAGTAAAAAGACCTTTATTGGGTGGAAGTATAAATGAATGGTTGAAAGGTTTTTTTTTTCAGAATACCTATACTTTATCGTGATGCAATGTTAGATAAGCTCGATGCGACCTCGACACATCTACTTCAATTTTGAATACAGATATTGGAATATGATGGTGGATTAAGAAAGTTAGTTTTGAATTTACAAACGGAATTTGTAAATTCAAAACTAATTTCTTAATTCACCATTGTATTTCAATAGGTGTATTCAAAATTGAAGTAGCATCATATTTCAATATCTGTAGTGAAGTAGATGTGTGGAAATTTTCATTATGTGATATAAATTTAGGTGAAATCTTTTTTTTATTTTCTAAATTATATTTTTAATGTATTAATAAATTGAGTGTTTTGAAAATTTCTTAAATACTAAGATTATATAAATTTAATTATTTAAAATTTATAATAAGATTTTTAACAAAATTAACTTTAAAAAAATAAAAATAAAAACTTGTAGTACACGCTTAAAATTTAAATTTTGAACCAATTCAATTTTAATCCTTTTGAACAAATTCAATTTTAAAAATTATTTAAAAAAATAATTTCTTTGCTGCGAGATAAACTAAAGTCAAGTCAACGCGCTTGTCAGAAATTGAAATGAAAAAAAAAGTCAAGTCAACGCGCCTGTCATTACTTCCTCTTCTTCTGCGTGATCACCCACCATCTGTGACCTAATTATAGATTTGGGTTATCCGGACCACCCACAAAGTGAACCGTTCAAATCAGGTTCACGGCAGTCCAACTCTCCCTTACCTTTCAAGCAGGGTGTTCTTCATAAAAGAAAGCAGCACAGAGTCTTTCTAAAATTAAGCTTCCACAAATTGATTTCAAATACAGAACGGCCCCTTCCAAAGTCCGACGATTGCACAGGGAAAATGATTCAATTTACTTTCAATGCAAAATCCAAATTATTTTTCTCCTTCGTGTTCTTGCTACTAATATTAGCATCAGCTCAGTTCGATATCCCTAAAGACTTGGAGGGATTCAATTGCACTGCCAAAGTTATTGTGAATGGCAGTGCTTTGGAGGAGAATTTGAAGGTGGTTCTGAATTCATTGGTTGAGAATGTTAACAAGACGGGCTACAATATTTCATGGCATGGAGAGAATGGAGATAAGATGTACGGTCTTGCTCAGTGCAGGGGAGACCTCAATGCCCCTACTTGTCGGGAATGCGCTTCAGCGGCTCAAGATCATCTCAATGAAAGCTGTGGCGGTTTCAGTTCCGGAAGCGTTCAACTCAAAGGATGCTTTATGAGATATGCCACTCGCAACTTCTATTCACAATTATCGAGTACAATGGGCACAGTACAATGCGTAAATTCTACAAGGGGTTTGGATGGGTCGATTTCCAATCTTTTGAAGACGATTGTGGAGAAAGCTGTGTCCAGTGATGTGCGTTACAGTACAGGAAATGACAGTGGGATTTATAGTTTGGCTCAATGTTGGAGAGACCTTAATACGAGTCAGTGTAGTCAGTGCCTCAACACTGTGCACAAGGGTCTCCTCAAATGTCCAGAAGGACTGGGCTTCACGGAGAATTGCATGATACGTTATGAGCCATACAAGTTTTACGCTGATACCTCAAGTGGTCCTCTACCGGCATCAACTGGTCCTTCTACACTACCATCAAGAGAAACAGATGAAGAATAAATTGCCATTTATTTTTTGTGATTTTCTCTATAGCAGGTGCTGATTCAATTCACTAATGCGGATTGCTATTTGCTGCAGGAAAAGGCCGCCCTAATGTACCGTTATTACTTGGATTGACCATTGCTGGTGTGGTTATTGTGCTGCTGCTCGGACTGTTTTTGCTTCGGAAAAGAAAAGTCATTCAACGCTTCTACAAGAAACCGCTTCCAGGTAGTTCAGCTTCTCTTCACTCTCCTTATATAACGAGAAGTATATTTTTTTTTTATTTTTAAAGAGGTATTTTACAGATTGAAAAAATCCTAGCATCTAAACATTAAATAAATCGAAAATAACAACGTAAAGAGGGAAACAAAAGAATTTTCAATAGATTATTTCATTGTTGCATTAACCTGGAAGTCTGTTGCTGCTAACATTGTTATACATGATTTCTTGAATCATTAACCTGATGTTTATTTGCAATACATGATACATTAACCTTGTTCTACATGATTTGATTTCTTGAATCATTTATTTTGCAATACTTGATTTCCTGAATCATTGCTCTAATGTTTATTTTGCAGGGCATTCCAAACTATCAAGTGAACTGTCAACAGCTCTATCCAAATCGAAATTAAATTATAAATATAGTACTTTACGAGCTGCTACTAAAAATTTTAACCCAGCAAACAAGATTGGCGAAGGAGGCTTTGGTTCGGTCTATAAGGTGATGTACAAATTCATTTTATCAAAATTAAATTACAAATATAAGAATTCATTTTATAGAATTAAATTAAATTACAAATATAGTATTTTTACAAGCAACTACTAAAACTTTTAACCCAGCAAACCAGATTGGGAAAGGAGGCTTCGGTTTGGTCAATAAGGTGATGTCCAAATTCATTTTATCCTAGTTATGAAATACGATGAGTAAATTGAACAATATTGACATGTGGACAGGGAATTCTACCAAACGGCAGCGAAATTGCTGTGAAGAGACTATTGATAAACAAAGAACAAAGTGCCAAAGACTTCTTCAATGAAGTGATTCTGATAAGCAATGTTCAACATAGAAACCTTGTCAAACTGCTTGGGTGTAATGTGGATAGCACAGACAGACTTTTGGTTTACGAATACTTTCCTAACAAGAGCCTTGATCTATTTTTATTTGGTAATCTTTTTTAACTTTATAAATTGATTTTCCCTACCATCAATTTTTACAGGTCAAGCATCGTTGTTACTCATTGAGATAGAATTATTGTTTATAACAAGCATCGTTGTTACTCATTGAAATAGAATTATTGTTTACAACAGATGAAAACCAGGGCAAATTGTTGGATTGGCAGAGGAGGTTTGAGATTATATTAGGAATTGCTGCTGGGTTAGCTTATCTTCACGAAGAATCAGATATACGTATCATTCATCGAGACATAAAAACCAGCAATATTTTACTGGACCAACATTTCAAACCTAAAATTGCAGACTTTGGATTAGTTAAATACTTTGCTGAGGATCAAACTCATCTTAACACAGCAATTGTTGGAACTAGGTGAGAATAAATTTTAAAAATGAATAATAATTTAAAAAAAAAAACACCATGGGTTGATAGTTTTTTTATTTTTATTTTGCAGAGGTTACATGGCTCCAGAATATCTTATACATGGCCATCTTACAGAAAAAGTTGACATCTATGCTTTTGGGGTACTAGTTTTGGAAATTATTAGTGGCAGAAAAAATAAAACCCCTATGCACTCCAATGACATGCCATCTCTCTTGAAAGTGGTAACAGTCTTATCATTAAAATACAATCAATCTTAGTGGCTTCTAACTAAAGAGATGGTATTCAAATCTATGATTTATGTGTGACGCAGGTTTGGAATAATTATCTGTCTGGCACTGTTCCAAACGTAATTGATCCCAACATCAAAAAAAGCTGCAAGGAGGAGGTACTGCAAGTTGTTCATATTGCTCTTCTATGCGTGCAAGGGTCTGCAAAACTGCGCCCTTCAATGTCTAAAGTTATCATGTTTCTCATGAGCAAAGACCCAAATCTTCCAGCAACTACTGAGCCCCCCTTTGTTGATGTGGACTATTCACAGTCAAGCGTTCACACTAGTGTTGCAACTGCATCTGCGTCTACATCAGAAACATGTAATCCACTATCAAACATTGCTTCATCCTCTGCCACTCCGATGTCATCCAACACTATTTCAACAAGCTCTTTTGCGCCAAGATGACCAAATTGAGAATGTAAGGAGATGACGGAATTAGATAATCCAAATATGTGGTTAATATTATATTTTGCTATTCCTGCAAAACACTAAATACCCTTTCTTGCATATGGGGTGCAAAACTTGATTATAAACTTCCAAAGTTTTTTATTTAACATTGAATTAATTGGATCTGCTTTTAATTCCGTATCACACAAGGAACGTATGATTTTCATATATAATGTGCATGAATTCAAAAGATCATATGATTTTCATATATAATGTTCATGAATTCAAAAGATCAGTGCTTAATATCATTCACAAATACAACTATAAAACAAATGAATTCAAAAGATCAGTGTTTAATATCATTCACAATTACCACCATAAAACAAATGATAGTAATCACAAAAATTTACACCGCAACTAAAAGCCCACTATATGGGTAGAAACATAATTGTAACACAATATAAACTAAAAGCGCATAGAAACATAATTGTAACACAATATAAACTAAAAGCGCAGTCTATCTGTAGAAAGGAGTCCAAGTCAAGTCAAATAATTAAATGGATATATAACTATAAATTTCAAAACTGTTTATTATAAAAAAAGTTTTTTTAATTTCAAAGTATTTCAATCTTGAATTAGGATTATGAATTTTTCTAGGTTAATTGTATTTATTAGCTATCATTATCATATTATTTTATTTTCATTTTTTTTGAGTTAGAAGTTCAACTTCTATAATTGTTTTTCTCTAAATTTTGTAGATATTCATTAATAACCCATCAATAATCATTTTAGGGGGACAACCCTGCAATGCAAATGATAATAATCACTAGAATTTAGATAAGAGTACAATATAAACTAAAAGAAACTTAATTGTGTCTAAGTCAAGTCAAATCATTAGATAGATATATAACTATAAATCTCAAAACCATTTATAATCTAAGATAAAAGGTTTTTTAAATTCACAGTACTTCAATATGGGACTAGGGTTTGAATGCCTTAGAGTGATTGCACTTATTGTTATCATTGTCACATTAATGAGTTGTGTTGGCAACCCTACAATGTAAGGGGACCATAGGTGTCCAAACTCAAAAGCCATAAGGCTTGAAAGGGGCCTTACTATGGCCATTTCTCAACTTGAGGAAAGCCATTGCAAACATGGTTCCATGCAAATTATCATAGAAGTTGTCTCAAAAGTATATCTTGGGGTAATGAAAGTCCATATAATGAAGCCTATGTGGATATTGTGTTGGATGAATATATTGGTGTTTGTAATAATCGTAAATGACACTCAATGCTTGGGTTTTTTATTGGCTAAATTCCACTTGGGTCCATTATTAAGGATCGGGTTAAAAAAAATTTGGGAGCCACATGGTTGGCTTTGTAGATCTACCTGTAGTTTGAGAAAATGGAATATTCATCATTTTACATTCAAATAAGAATCTCATTTCCATTGTTGCTTGCAACCCCTAGATATGTCGTAATACCTTGGTGTTTCTAATTTTAGCTAAACAAGTTGTGCAACTATACTACCCCATAAGGATTGAATTCTTGGGACTCTTTACATTTTTTGGATCTCTAGAATGTATCTTAATGCCTTAGGGAAATTCAAATGTCATGAACATTAATGATACTTTAACTGTGAACCCTAGAGACGAGTATGTATTAGCGTTGATATGTCTAAATACTTGACAAAGTATGTATACTTTTGGGTTAAGGATAAAGTTCTGAGACAACTTGTGAGGTACATAAAGCCCTTGAATGTTGTAGGTGTGAAATCCCAAATCATAGAGTCTTGGATTTACCATTAATGGATAAACCTAACTCCTTGACACTCCAATATGGTTTTATCCCTTAACTAGAATACCAAAAGGCCTCCAATACAAATGGCATTAATGGTTAGAATCAAATAGTGAGAAAAGGAAACTAAGTGGCTTAGTGGACCCAAAAATACTTCTCTCATAGAGTTGATGCAAGTACGCATATCACCTTAACCATTGTAAAATAGACTATTATCCCTTCTTAGGATTCTTCCTCCTTAGGGGATCATAGAGCCTAGTTTCCACCTTTATTATGGAGGTCAAGGAGTTCTTAAAGAGGACTAAATCAAACTCTTAATAAGTGGGTCTAGAATACCAACACAAAAGTATTGATTTTTCCAATCTCTTTCTATACTTTGGTTGAGATTGGTGAGGAAGAGGACATGGAATAACCCGTTACTAGTTCTCCTTGAAGGTAGGATTGTAGATTGTTAATGGCCTTGTAGACCCCTATAGAAAGTCTACATTTTAGAAGATTCACAACTTGATATCTGAATTAAATATTTTATATTTGTAAGAAGTTAAAATTATTGGTTTATGTTCAAAATGACCACGAACTTTATTTGGTAAAGTGTTTCTATTTTTTTTTAACCATGTACATGGAAAGGGAGTGGTAGACACCCTTATCTGACCATACTTAAATTTTGTTGTCATTGGGAAAATCTCTAACTCGACTCATCCCCTAGTGTGGGAAATATTAAATTTAAATGAATAAATTATTGGTCTAGCCAACCTATATCGTTTGAATAATATTGAGGAAAGGGTGGGCTTATCAACTTTGTTGGACGATAATTTATTTGAGCCCAATTCTTTGAAATTTGGAGATTTCAACATGGTTGAAACCCAAGAAGATAAAGAGGGGATATTGCCTATTTGAATTCCCCACAAGAGAGTAGATGGCTTGGAATAGACTCAAGGATAGATTGGGTCTATATGTGATATGTAAATCACCTTGGATATTCCAATGGTTAGTTCAACAAAATAAATCTACAACTATAACAACTACAATAAGACTATTCTCAACTACATGGCTATTCTTTTTTCATTTTTTAATGTTTTAATGGAAAATAAAACACACCAACTGAATTCATCAACTATTATAACATGAAGAAAACTAATATAATAAAGAAAAATACTTTGAAACACAAAATGTACATAGAGATTACCCAATACAAGGAAACCAACAAAAAAATGAAGGATTGCACCTTTTGTCTTCTTGTATCATGGTGATTACAATAAATATTACAAAGCTTCCCAAGATTTTTGCGAAGCTATGAGACACTATGGTATTTTATAGTCCTCTACAGTATGCACTTATATATCTCTTATTTGATAGCATTTCCTCCACACTCATGGTTATACTATGGAATAATCTATAGGTAAAGAAACAGTGAACTCATTCCCTCCTTCATTTAGTTTTTTTACAGTTCAAGATAGTGTTAGGTTTATGGTTTTGAAACCCTCTTGGAATATACTTGATTCTTCTAGAATTCTCTAGTGGATTCTCATACATTACTAGCTCCTCGTGAGTGAAATATGATGAGTTGGCATCATTACCCCTTGGACCTAAGGGGAATAATTGGACCATTATCTTGCTAAGGGCATAAATTTTGCATATGAACTTTGTTTGACAAAAGTGAATCATTTTTGGAATGATATTGATGCATATAATGTGGTAAATATGCCTAGTACCTAGGTTTTTAGCATTAGATACCCCAAAAATTCACTTCTTTGACACTCAAATAGAGGATTTACCATTTTGGTCCATTAGTACATTGTTTTTAGTATGTGACCCAAACCAACCCTTCTAGGTCCCATATTCAATATTCCCAATTCTAGAGAATTAATAAAGTCATATGGTAACTATGTATATCCACTTTGGATCAATATGACCTCAACAAGTTTGGAATGTATGCCTCCTTTGAACTATATCTCACATGGTCAAACTTAAAGAAAGGTGATGACTGAGTAATGAAGTGGCTTGGTAGATCTATTCTCTCTGAGTATGATACCTTTTATTTTGATTGTGGTGGATGGAGGAAACTTCTACACCAATGTAAGGGTTGAGTGAGTTAACTCTCTACAACCACAAACCCATTGTATTCTCCATCTCCCATGAGATGAGAAAGTAAAAAACTAGAAATCATTATGTTTTCTTAATGCCTCACACTTGCAACACCCTACCTACATTTAGGCCATTAAAATAATATGGAAATTACTAACAAGACCAAGGGTTCAAACAAATCCTATAATACCTAGTGTTGAGACACTATCAATTAGGTTATTGTTTTTTTAATGTTGCTATGGGAGGCAAATTGTTTCCATTATGAAACTAACAAGACCAAGGCTTCAAACAAATCCTAGAATACCTAGTGTTGAGACACTATCAATTAAGTTACTATTTTTTTTAATGTGGCTATGGGATGTAGATTGTTTCCATTATGAAAAAGAACCATAAATTTGTTAAGGAGGAGCCCGAGTAGATCTCCCAGAAGCTACAACGTAGTCCTTATGATGGGTAAATTCAATCATGGGAGGCCAAGATCAAACACATTTAAAAAATAGATGAAAATGATAACACTTGGTGAGCTCAATTATGGGCTAGACTGCGCTATATAAAACTAGAAGATATTCCAATGAAATCCTTATTTAAGGCCTTTTCCTCTCATAAAACATCAAAGAAAATGGTTTCTCTTAATAATACTAAAGGAATGATCACTAAGTAGGAATATATTGAAAAAGAATCTATGACCCACTATAAAAATGTATTTTAGTGATAAGGGAATACTGATGAGCACATGGTGGACACACGAACATGCATTGATGTTCTCCCATGAACATGAAAGGTTATGTGAATAAGAGTTGGATTTGGATGCATTTAGAAATACATTAATGTAGATGGTTGATTATATGTCCCCTGGACTTGATGGCTTCTCTTGTAAATTTACAAATTTACATGGGAAGTTATTCAGAAACAATCATTGGGAGAATCCATTAACAAGGGTGGGTTTGATTGGATTTATTTTTAAGTTGGGGACCTAGAGGTTTTCACTCAATAGATGTTTATAGCCTTGCTTAATGTCTCCTACAACATTTTGTCTAAATCTTTATTTATGTGTTTAAACCATATTTGCCTACAATTTTTAGGGAAAAATAGAGAAGTTTCATTAGAGGTTAGTTTGTGCTTTATAATGCCATTTTTTTGTAGGAAGGTTTAGAGTGGGTCGAGTTCTAGGGCATGGATGCTCTATTTATCAAGCTTTTGAAAAAGAATACACTATCATGGAGTGGTTTGTTATACTATCCATGCTGAAGGATATTGTATGTGGCCAATTCTTCATAAGAACTAGTGAAACCTTAATAGTTGATGCAAATACCTACCTCTCCATCATCCAAGCCAAATTTGACTAAATTAATCTTTTTATAGAAATTTGACAAGGTTTCCCCCTTTATTTGTCTTTGTATGTCATGGTTGTTAAATACTTAGGATACATGCTTCAAAACATAATGCTTGGAGATCATTAAAGGTTCCCCCATTTCCAAACTTGATGATGGTCATTGTGTAAATGGGCACTTTTTTTATGACTTCCCCCTTACCATTTTGGAATATGAATATTCTCTAGATAACACAATGCACTACCTCTTGTTGAGTTTTGTACCTTGGGAGGTGTTCCCCATGTGCTTGTGACCTCCTTAGCACATGTGGGATGGACATTACACTTTGTACCTTGTACTTTTCTCTAATTTCACTTTGACTTTGTCTAAAGTGAAATTTAGTCATTTTGGGCCTAAAATGACTATTAATTCACAAAGGGGATGAATTAGAGACATAAAGTTGACTTAGGAAACTTAGCCCAAAGTGGGTTATTGATTTAGATACTTTTGGGGAGATCTCAACCATCGATTAGATGGGAGATGAGATGATCTCCACCATTCATATCTTAGGTTTCCTTATGGTTGTCTAAGAAGGGCGCAAAGGGTGAAGGAGGCATTCATTCTTCTTTTGTTCATTGTGAGAGGAGCACTTGGAGGATGAGCATGAGGTCGGATGCATGAGGATGCTTGAGCTTGGGCGCTAGATTTCATGGAGGGAGGCTTGCATCATCTACCCTTGTTTATTTAGTGGAGAGGTTCTACTTCTGAGGAGGGCGCATTGCCAGATTGGGGCGCATCAGTTGTGGGAGGAATTCTAGCCATCATGTTGCAGTGAGATCAGTTGCAGAGGGAGGCCATCTAGTAGAGCTTCATTCATGTGGAGGGGTTTTCAGTTTTGAGCTCACAGATTGCATTTGGAGTAGTTTCAGTGGTTTTGCCAGCTTGTATGTGGGGCGCACCTTCTTGGGGTGCACTTGGAGGTTTTGGGCTTGTATATCAACTCAGATCGAGTTGTTATTATATCAGGTTCCATTATATATTTCACTTGTTGTATTCCACCTTCTGCTTTCCTAATATATACATATATATTCCAAACCGGTTTACCCCGGGGGGATTTTATCCAGGGTCATGTTGACCAAAAATACTTGTGTACAAAAATGCATGTGTTAGTCTCTTAGATCTGTTTGTTTTCAATTGTAAATATATTTAGGTGTGTTGTATTTATTTTAGAATGCTTGTGCTAACTTCTGGTTACTAAAACTACATGTTAGAGCACCTAAAATTGCAAATAAAACCATAACAAATCAGCAAGAAGTTCTTGGATTGTTGACTGTCCTAAAAAAACAGCATACACTTTACATAATAGTTGAAACTTAGAGCCTAACTGTGGTCAAAGACAAACCCAGTAGGCAAGCTTGATAGGACCTAAAAATCTTCATGGTATCAGAGCTGAGGTGGCTGAAATTTTGAGAAATTGGGACAGCATTTTGTTGGTTGTCATATACATCTTCTTGGAAGAATTTTTGTGGACATCCATTGACTCATTCATTGGTTGTTAGAGGGCATATTTTTGCAGAGGACAGTTGGGCAGTTTTTGGTACTTGTCATCGGTCTCTTTTCACACCTACGCAGTAGGAGTGAGGCTGATTTGACTTGACCTATTTTCACACCTATTTTGTTAGGAGTGAGATCATATTACACCTGTCTCTTTTCACACCTGTGTTGATAGGAGTGAGACAGTATTTTCCTTGGCAGTGTGAGCATCAGTTGGGGATTGCAATTTGGCAGGCATGTCAGCATCTCAGATGCGAGTTGAGGACAGGCTAGCAGGGGCTAGCAATTGGTCGCCTTGGAAGGTGAGGATGGTCTTTGTCTTAGAGGACGTTGAGCTATGGGACATAGTCGAGGCATTTGTTCCCCCCATTCTTGTCACTACTCTCATCTTGGTGGAAGAGTTCAGGAAAAGGAACAACAAGGCAAAGAGGACCAATTGCGACGTAGTTCGTGACCATATCATACCCCATTTGATGGGGAAGACTTGTGCATATGATATGTGGGCATCTCTATGAAAGTTGTATGAGAGCTCCAATGAGAACTGTATCATGGTTCTTCATGAACGACTCTGGGGCATTTGCATGCTCAAGGATGAGTTGGTAACTTCATTCCTTGGTCGTTACACTCAGATCAGAGATGATTTGGCAACCGTCGGAGAGATTGTGAACCCTAACCCTTTGGTGAGGCAAGATATGAATAGCTTCACCAAACCATGGAGTCCATTTGTACGAGGAATTATTTCCAGGGAGGTCATGCCTACATGGGAGAGGATGTGGGATGACTTCGTCTAGGAGGAGATTAGTCTTGCAGCCGAGGCTTTTGGATAGCGGTAGCAGCAGCAACAGATTGGTCAGGGTGAGGAGGATCTTTCTCTTTGTACAAAGGGAAAGAAGAAGGCCGGTCGTGGGGGTCAGTAGGGTCCCAAGTTTGGGGACCAACCACAGGGGAGTGGAGGAGAGAGAAGCAGTGGTCAGGGCAGTGGTCAGAAGAGAGATATGAGAAAAGTGAAGTGCTTTGTTTGTAAGAAGTTTGGGCACTATGTTGGACAGTGCCAGAACATGAAGAAGAAGAAGAAGGGTGGTACCGTAGCTACAATAGAGGAGATGGATTTTCAGACACAGTTTCAGAGAGAGTGTGCCTTTCTCTTATGTTGCACTTCAGTTGAGACGGCACATAGTATCTAGTATATTGACAGCGGGTCATCGAGCCATATGACTGGACTTCGAGAGCGGTTTTTTGATCTCAGAGACACCAAGGTCAAGATTGAGATTTCTCTTGGAGATGACAGAGTGGTCAGAGTTGCATGGGTTGGCACAATTTCCTTTCAAAGAGATGGCATGCCACCTATATCATTCGTGGACGTTCTTTATGTCCCTAGGATGAAGAAGAATTTGATTTCAGTTTCCACCCTCCAGGATAGAGGTCTTGAGGTGACATTTAGAGGCACCAAGGTACTGATTCATCCTCGAGGGCCTTCACTTGCCTCAGGACAGGTGATTGGAGTGAGGGATGGGAAATTGTTCAGATTACTTTTTCAGCTACTTCATGCATTGGCAGCGAGTAGTGACAGTAGTAGACAGTTATGTGAGTTATGGCATCGCAGGATGTCCCACCTACATCATGGGGCTCTTGGAGGACTGAGAGAGGTTGTGATTGGAGTGCCACAGATCAGCATAGAGCATCAGAATGTTTGCATAGGGTGTGCGCTTGGTAAGTTTACCAAGGCATCATTCCCCAGCAGTGACACCAGGTCAACTAGGATACTGGATTTAGTACACATGGACGTGTGTGGGCCCATGACTCGAAGTTCCTTGAGTGGTTGTGAGTACTATCTCACATTTATTGATGACTACTTGAGGAAGACTTGGATCTATTTCCTGAAGGCCAAGAGTGAGGTCTTCACATGGTTCCAAGATTTCAGATCTCTTGTGGAGAACTAATCGGGAAAGAGGATCAAAGTCTTGTGGTCGGATAATGGGGGAGAGTATTCCTCGAGATAGTTTGTAGGCTTATGTGCTTAGCATGGCATTAGAAGACAGATGATCGTACCCTACAACCCCAGCAGAATGGGATTGTCGAGAGGAAGAATCAGGCCATTACCGGTGCAGCGAGATCCATGCTGCATGATCAAAGTTTTCCTTTGTACTTATGGGCAGAAGCATGTGCTACTGTAGTTTACCTACAGAACAGGATCCCCCACAAGATATTGGGGAAGATGACTCCTGAGGAGGTCTTCACTGGTAGGAGGCCCGATGTTGAGCACATTAGGATATTTGGGTGCTTGACTTTCTCTCATGTCCCCTCGAAGAGGAGGACAAAGCTAGACCCCACAGCCTAGTAGGGGATTCTAGTTGGATACTCAGAGGTGTTGAAAGCCTATCGCATCTACATTCTACCACTTAGGAGAGTGGTGGTGAGAAGAGATGTCATATTTGAGGAGGATAGGGCTTTTGCGAGATCTCTTGAGTCGAGAGTTGGAGTTGAGGATGATGAAAAGTCATCAATTGAAGTCTCAGAGGGAGCACAGCCTCAGATTTAAAGTACACCAATATCAGGGGTGACAAGGTCACCATGCACAGCTTCACGGTTAGAGTCAGAGCATGTTCAGTCAAATGGGGCACAAACTTCAAGATCTCAAAGTGTTGAGACGAGTCCTAAGGAATTCACTCTTGGGCAGAGAGACCTTACTTCTTCGTTGAACACTTAAGGGAAGAGGAGACCTAGATGGTTTAAGGAGGCCAAGGAGAATGTAGGGGAGCCCAAGAGCTAGATCAGAGAGAGAAGGCCACTAGTCAGATTTAGAGCATACTTAGCACTTGTGACGAGTATCAGGGATATTGAACCACAGAATTTTGCGTAGGCAGTGGACCATTAGGTCTGAAGAGAGGCCATGGTAGAGGATTATGACTCCATTGTGTGCAATGATGTCTAGGATGTGGTTCTGAGGCCAGTGGGGAAGTCAGTTGTGAATTCCAGGTGGTTGTACAAGACCAAGATGGTTGTAGATGGCAGCATTGAGAAACACAAGGCTCTTTTTGTGGTGCGAGGCTTCTCACGGATTGAGGGAGTCGTTTATGACGATAATTTTGCACCAGTTTTGAGATACACTTCTATCAGGACTATCATTTCCATAGCAGTAGAGATGGGTTGGTGCATTCACCAGATGGATGTGAAAACCACATTTCTGAATGGCTTTATTGAGGAGGAGGTGTACATAGAGAAGCCACAGGGGTTTGAGGTGAGTGACATGGAGACTAACGTGTGTCTTCTAAGGAAGGCACTATATGGTCTGAAGTAAGCTCCCCGAGCTTGGTATTCATGCATTGATACTTATTTTCTTCAGATGGGCTTCGAGAAGAGCGATGTTGATCCGAACCTCTATTTCATCATTAGGGGTGAGAACACACTCATTCTCATTTTGTATGTGGATGATCTATATATTACTGGAGCCAAGGATATCATAGATGAGTGCAAGTTGGGACTTGCATCAAAATTTGAGATGAGTGATATTGGATTGATGCACTGATTTATGGGTATGGAGGTATAGCAGGAAGAGGGTCACATATTTCTCGAGCAGGGGAAGTATACAGCAGATATTTTGAGCAGGTTTCCGATGGAGGACTGCAGACCCATGTCTACACCTATGATCACCAACTGGAAGAAGCTTAGTGCTTCATATAGCCAGTTGGTGGATGCCACTGTATACAGGCAGTTGATTGATTCACTCATGTATCTGGTTAACACCAGACTAGATATCTGTTTTTCCGTGAACACTCTTAGTTAGTACATGGTTGAGTCGAAGAGTGTTCACATGGTTGGGGCAAAACGTCTTGAGATGTATTGTTGGGACAGTGGACTATGGCCTAGACTATGTCAGAGGAGATGGAGTCAGTTTGGTTGGCTACGTCTTGAGATGTATTGTTGGGACAGTGGACTATGGCCTAGACTATGTCAGAGGAGATGGAGTCAGTTTGGTTGGCTACATAGATTCAGACTGGGCAGGATGTGCTGCTGACAGGAAAAGCACCTCAAGGTGTTGCTTCAGTTTGGGGTCAGGACTTGTTTCCTGGTTCAGTCGGAAGAAAAAATCAGTTGCTTTGAGTTCGGCCGAGGCAGAGTATATGGTGGCCAGTCAGGCCATTTGTGAGACCATTTGGCTTCATAATATGTTGGTTGGTTTATTTGGTCAGGAGATGTCACTGATCATCATTCACTGTGATAATCAAAGTTTCATAAAACTCTCTGAGAATCTAGTGTTCCATGACCGATCGAAGCATCTTGATATCAGGTACCACTTCATTCATGACTAGGTTCAGATAGGGGAAGTTCAGTTGCAGTATATATCGATAGATGACCAGTTTGCAGATATTCTCACCAAGGCCCTACCATGAGGAAAACATGTCTACTTCAGAGACAATATGGGCTTCGGGAGGAACACCTTCCTTAGTAATAGGGAGTGTTGAGTTTTGTACCTTGGGAGGTGTTCCCCATGTTCTTGTGACCTCCTTAGCACATGTGGGATCGACATTACACTTTGTACCTTGTAATTTTGTCTAATTTCACTTTGACTTTGTCTAAAGTGAAATTTAGTCATTTTTGGCCTAAAATGACTATTAATTCACAAATGGGGTGAATTAGAGATATAAAGTTGACTTAGGAAACTTAACCCAAAGTGGGTTATTGATTTATATATTTTTGGGGAGATCTCAACCATCGATTAGATGGGAGATGAGATGATCTCCACCATTCATATCTTAGGTTTCCTTATGGATGTCTAAGAAGGGCGCAAAGGGTGAAGGAGGCATTCATTCTTCTTTTGTTCATTGTGAGAAGAGCACTTGGAGAATGAGCATGAGTCATATGCATGAGGATTCTTGAGCTTGGGCGCTAGCTTTCATGGAGGGAGGCTTGCATCATCTAGCCTTGTTTATTTAGTGGAGAGGTTCTACTTCTGAAGAGGGTGCATTGCCAGATTGGGGCGCATCAATTGTGGGAGGAATTCTAGCCAGCAGTGCAGTGAGATTAGTTGCAAAGGGAGGCCATCCAGCAGATCTTCATTCCTATGGAGGGGTTTTCAGTTCCAAGCTCACAGTTTGCAGTTGGAGTCGTTTCAGTGGTTTTTCCATCTTGTATGTGGGGCACACCTTCATGGGGCATACTTGGAGGTTTTGGGCTTGTATATCAACTCAGATCGAGTTTTTATTGTATCAGGTTCCATTATATATTGTACTTTTTGTATTCCACCTTCTTCTATCCTCATATATACATATATATTCCAAACTAGTTTTCCTCGGGGGGGTTTTATCCAGGGTCATGTTGACCAAAAATACTTGTGTACAAAAATGCATGTGTTAGTCTCTTAGATCTGTTTATTTTCAGTTGTAAATATCTTTAAGTGTGTTTTATTTATTTTAGAATGCATGTGCTAACTTATGGTTACTAAAACTACATGCTAGAGCACCTAAAATTGCAAATACAACCATAACAAATCAGCAAGAAGTTATTGTACTGTTGGTTGTCCTAAAACAATAGCATACACTTTATATAACAGTTGAAACTTAGAGCCTAACTGTGGTCAAAGACAGACCCAGTAGGCAAGCTTGATGGGACCTAGAAATCTTCACCTCTGTGGAAAAACACAATGCTCTACCTCCAAAACTTCTGTGAGGCACCATGTTTCTGGAAGAACCTCCCATTCTCTACCATTTGATCAATTGTATTTTTTATCCTTCTCCTTTTCTAAATCTCATTTGTTCTCTTGTAAATATCCTCCTTCATCTCTTTCTCATTTAGAAGTTTATCTATCTCCTTCCATTTAGTTCCTTTTCCCACCATTCAAGTTGTTTAAGCTACTCCTTTGGTTGCCCTTACCTTTCTCTTTGAAGCCTTTCTTAGGTTTTTTTTTCATTTTCAACAAGCCTTGTAAACCTCTTCTCCTTTGTAATATCCTTCTTCGTTTTTATTTTGTTCTATCTAAAACAATAGTATGATGTAGTCCTATGAGGATTTTATCAGGTAAGTCACGATTAATCAAAGAGAATATTTTGATATTGACTTGGATTTGTCTATCACTCTCTCTATTGGAATCCTTAGAAATATTGGCAATAGCATGTTTGGTTGATTATGAGGATCCTATGGAAGCTATGGTTCTTCCTCATTGTCTTCTCGATTTAGTGATTCATCACCCCTAAATCCATCATGTTCTTCGTCACCTCCACTTGCACATAATAATTCACAATATCATGATATGTATATCTATAGGAAATGAAAGAATAGAAAGGTTTTATTCATTAGTGTTGGAAACAATACTTTAATTCACATTCATCGTTTCTTCTGCTAAACACTCGAGTGAGTTCACTTGGCTCGATAATGTCATTTGATCATTGCATATTCCCATGAATTGATCACCTTCAAGTATGTTCATTTTAATCTTTAACCATGCCATTATGATTAGAATTTACTTCAATTGTATGTGTTTCATGTGATGCAATACCTTCCTATTCACATGAATTGCATTATCATATTTTGAGTATCACTCACGTGCTCATCATCGTCACCTAATGGTTCACAATTTCCTTGAGAGAGGCTCAACATATTTATTGTAGCATTTTATATTCCTCACCTTTTATTTCAAAATTTTAGTTATAATCCATGTTGTTGGTAAGGGATACATAATTGAGTGGTCAAATTATAGTTTGCCTAAAACCAACCTTAATATTGGAGGGTGTAAGATCCTTTTGAAAATATCTACTAGAAACTTCAACTAATCCAAACCTTTTTATCTCTATCCCTCGGTTATTTTCCATCAAATTTATTCTCCCTAACCTAAACAAAGTCTTAAAAGGCCCAAACACACTTACACCAATGAGTTTCTTAAAATTCCCAAACACACTCACATCAACAGGTTCTAACCTATGAGTAGTGTGTGTAGGAAACATTGACATGTATATACCTATGTTGTTTTCCTTTTTAGTTTGTAAATCTAGGTGGCTACCCAGGCCATGAAATATAAACAAGTGCCTTTTAGTAGGCGAGACAAATTTAGGTACAAAAAAATATATATAAAAACCTAATTCATAAACAACTCTTTAGTCATCTACACATTGGATGAACAACCATACACATTATTAGCTCACAATTCTTGATATAGTTCTCTGTATTTTTTTCCAACTCGAACAAATAGAACCCAAGTATTCATAGTCCACTTGCATCTACAAAACATAAAAGCATTATCCAGTATTTGATATTAGGCAACAATTTTCACAAATTCCTACTACCTCTCTTGGAAATTACTTGCATGCCACAATTATTTCCAACTTGTAGTCCAATATCATACAATTCCATATTTTTTAGGACCATATGAATGTTCTTCATATGACCTTCACAAAATGTCATAGAATTAGAGATTTATCTCTATCTAGGCCCTTGGTTTTTCATAATACAAACTATGGATCCTTTTATTGAATCTTTCCCACTGTTTTTTCCCAACGAATACATCTTTGAATGGATCTTTCCTTGACTAGAAAATTTGAGGAAGGTTGGCATTTAGTTGTATCAACTCTAGTTCGTATCCCATTTCAACTATCTCCTTACACCGATCAACTATTTATTTCTCCTCTTGTTCAATCAAAATTATAATAAGCCCATTCCTCTTTGTATTTGTGAGACATTTAACCAAAAATTTAATGATGTTGGTGCAATTTCATATTCTCTCATAGCTTCTCTTATTATAGAGTATACATTGAATTCAATATCATCAATTTCCTTCATTGTGCCCTCTTTTGTCTAGGATGACATGGATCTTCTTGCTTGAATTTACACCTTGGACTGTAATTGATGGAGGAGCACTACTTTCAGTTTTTGCATGATTATGCTATTCAATTTTTTCATAATTGTTCTTTTCAAACTCAACCAAATTTGGCTCCTCATCTAAGGAAAAATGTTGTAGGTGAGCACCCCTTGTCACTAGCCTTCATGCCATCCTTATATGAGAAATAATATTACCCTTTTATTATAATAAAAATTAAATATATTTGAATGTACGCACAAGGTACAATGTAGAGCTACAAATAATTAAAAAATGATTGAAAGAAAACACAAGCAGTAATGGAGAATAGTTGAAAACAACATATTTTTATGAAACAATGATTTTATTTCTAAATTTTATCATAAATAACATCATTAATAAACATTTTAATCAATATAATCAATATCACTTCAACACAAGATGAAGATGTTTTCTACAAGTACTCCATTATGTTAAGTTAAAAATGGAGACATAAGTAGAGAAGATAACAATGGAAAACAACATAGTTGATGAAATAGTGACTATGTATTTCAATTTGATCCCATCTAGCGCATGCAATAGAAAATGAAATTAAACAGAATCAACAGCTCTTACTTAAATTGGAGACAACTTTGAGAGAGTCTTGACATTGTTATAGAGAGTAGCATTGTTACGTCAATTGCATAAATGGTGGTTGCACGAATGTTAGATTAAATTTATAATTTTTTACAATTAAGTTTTCATTGATTCTTGAATATTCATTAGCATAGATGGCATATGTAAATTAATGAAATGTGTCTAGGATTGATTTGGATTTTAATATAATGACTTTGAATTACTTCTAATGTATCTTTGTTCTTTGGAAATGTTCATATAAAAGTATATTGTTGAATTTGAAGGGATTATGTCAAATCATTTAAACTTAGGTAATGGACATGATTTTTTTTTTCCTTTTTTAACCCGAAGGTGGTGAAACCTATCATAAATCAATGGTCAACTAACAGTGAGGACAGCCATCTTTGGTTTTTATCCATGAATGTGGGTTCACTTATCATTGTTATTCAAGAAAAACCATACCCCCTGAAATGACCCCTTGAGGGTCCATAAGAGAGTAGACTTCCACTCCTTCTAGATGCCCCAATCATATTTGAACTTGAAAAGTTTATGTTAAATTATTTAAACTTAGATAATGGATAGGATTTTTCTTTTTTTTTTTAACATAAAGGTGGAAAAACCTATCATAACTCATTGATAAACTCGCAGTGAGGATAACCATATTTGGCTATTATTCACGAATATGGGTTGACTCATCATGACAACCATCTTTGGCTACTATTCATGAATATGGACTAACTCATCAGTGTTATTCAAGAAAAACCATACTACCGAAAATGACCCATTGAAGATCCATAAATGAATAGGCTTCTACTCCTTCCAAATGCCTCAATCATATTAATTTCCATTACAATTACATAATTGTTGGGACTATAGAATGATACATTTTTTCCTCTATTTTGATGATATTTAAGTCTAATAAATCCAATTTTGATCCTCATACATATAACTTTCCACCTATCCTAGCCACCATTTGTATAAAGGTAAATATGGATTGCATTTTTCATATTTTCATGTTTATATTATAAAATTAGAGTAGAAGGATGAGTTTTTAAACAATTAAAAATAAAAGTTGCTAACCATAAATTCTAAGAATGATCGACATACCACAAATTGCAATTAATTCAAGGGTTCTATACAATGATGGTGATTTTTCAATGGATTTATTAGGGTTAGAATCAAAAGGGAACAAGTCAAATTCATCAAATGCACAAGTGGACGGAGCATGAGCAATGGAGCAAATCAAGGAGCAATTTGAATACATTTATCCATGGACACAAATCTATACCTTGGAATTCATGAGCTGTTAGCATTAAGATACCTTTAAATTATGCATTTATTCTACAAACACACCATACATTCAATGAACAATATTTATGTGCCCATAGATTGAGGGTTTTGTAAGTACTTTTTATTACAAATTGTTATCAATAGATTCCCACTCACAACTATAAATACAAATTATTGCTCTCATGTTGGGGATGATAGAATGGAGAAACAATGCACAATGTAGAATATTTAGAATTTCAGGAATAAAATAAATATCTCTTATGACTATGTTCTGCAACTCCTAAAATGTCTATTGTAAGTTTATTTATATTTTGATTTAAAGTTTAATATTACTCCAAAATATCTCATCATCCAACTTTCTAGAGGGGGGCACTCTAGAGAGAAGGAGTTGTGGATCTATAGGTTATTTATGTAGGATATTTCTATTTTTTTTAGAATACATATTTGATCTTGTATCTTAATATTTTTCTAATATGAGTTCTCTTCTACATTTATTTGCTAGCTTATAATCAAATGCAAGTTGTAGACTTATGCATGTTGAGAAATGATAATAGCAATAGTCAATTTGAGCATGGTAACACTGTAAATTACCTCAAAGATCCAACGACTAGTTGAAATATCACAATCGATCATGTTAATTTGAAGAACTTGTGGTTAATAATTCAAGTATGTTTACTTTTTGATGTTTGTTTACTTTTCCACAAGTGTGGTGTGTTTGATTTTTTGCAATGTCATTTCATTTCCTAGATAGCAATGCAATTTACTTTCCATAAAAGAATTTAGGAAACTAGTTGTAAATAGAGAACCTAGAGCCTGCACATATAGTGCACGATATCTCACAAGTTTCTCTAGAACTTCAGGTTGATAAGTAAATGCATGATATCTTTTATTTCTCTTTATATGGTAATAAAATAGCCCGTCATTTTGCCATCATTTCCGGGGAGATGTCAAAAGAACATAAAGTATTCGTTTGCACTAGTTCTTAGGAAACACACATTGTATGGGGATCAACAAAGAGGAATTGTCAACTACCCTCTTTGTGGGGTCTCACACATAGTGTGATGCATTTAGATTAGGTCATATATTTTCATGAATAGAGTTAGAAATCCATTGGAAATATTTTGTGGCGTAGTAAGAGCCACTCAAATAAATAACCATTTTTTGTAGAAAATTCAGTAAAAGGAGGAGATTCATGGGTAAACTCCATATTCCAATCTAATTCACTGCTTAACTTTAGAATGAGACACTCCATGGGCTCGTTGGAGTTTCCATGATGGTTATGCCAGGTTCTCATTCTCTTAAAATCTGGATTTACTATTTTTCCACGGATGAGTCACTCCATGTGCTCTCTAGAATTTCCATGGTGGTTATGTCAGGGTCTCATTCTATTCTACCACAGTGTGTTATCACCGATGTCATCATTTCCATAATTTCCCTCATTTTGGCTTCACGTTCAATATATTTCTTCATATTCACTCATGCCATGAAAACTCACTTCATTTCATCTCTTATCTTATGTTGACAACCATTGCACTATTATGTTTTGAAGGAACAATAACAATTAAGCCTCCATGTATACACTTAGATGCTCAACTCTTAATCTCCTAGATCAATCCTATAGTGCACTAAATATAGGAGCACCATGTATACTTTGTGTTATATACTTAATTTTCCATGTTACATTATCATCTTAAGTTTCTTAAGGGTATTTTATTCCTTCTTATGGTTGTTGACTTTTAAATCCTTTCTTTCTTCATTCTACTAATCATTCTTTCCTTCTTCATCCAACTTCTTTCATTTCTCTTATGTATATTTCATTTTACTTTTTATCTTTTCCTTCCTATTTCTCCACCTATTTTTTATTCATCTCTCATTTCACTCACTTTTTCTTTCATTTCATCTTTATAATACTTCTCTTATTTCACACTCTTACTAATTATGTAGTTATTTCTTACCATATACCTCCTTACAACACCCTACCACTCGTAACTTTTCTTTTTCGCCCATTTTCATTTACTCTTTTCATTACGTCTATTACATGCCTACTTTTATCCAGGGATTCTTGTGGTTTATAGCGCCATGTCGCTCGTTTGTAACTTTGGCAGGCATTTCCATTGATAAACATATAGGATAGACAATCATTCCATTTTGCACATTTTCATTATCCTGTAATTACAATTCGTATGCCTTAGGTACGAACCCATTTAGTAGAAACACGGAACCTTATTTATGCAAATAGAAGTGTCGTTATTGAATGGTAGAGACTTACCAAACATGGGTGCCCTATTTAGAACCTATGTGTCATTCAGTGCCCATGCAGATATTTTGTCTGTAGGACCTGGAGTCCCTTATAGCTAATATATGACTTTGTGTTCGAACCTCATTCTTACCCATAATCATGTTGACCTATACCTATGGGACTCCCAACGAGTCTGGTTTAAGCTCTTTTCTGACTCTATCAAAAATTGAAAAGATTGTCGAGTGAACTTGTCTCTTTCACACCCGTAAATTGGATTTGAAAGGACGTCTATTTGGTGCAAGTTTACCCCTTTTTCAAACCAAGTAGGCTAAATTTATGAAAAAGGAAATTCTTTGGCGTTAAGTTGTAATTGCATCTCATTCTCTTGTTTGCAGTATTGAGCCTATTTTCGGTTCTCGCTTTCACATTATAAGCCTATCACCTCAATAGTTTGCAACTTCAGCCAAACAGAGCCTTGTTTATATCCTTGCAACTTGACACCCTATACCCCAAGAGGAAACATTCCCCTGAGTGTCCATATCCTGCATGCACCTCCTTACATTGAGCATAGGTATGTTCCACTACTAGAACTAGTTTCTTACTATAGACAATCATTTCCTTCTCTGTATCATAGCATTCATTTGACTATGAAAAAACAAAAAAAATACGAATAGGAAAATAATATTATCTTACGTTGGCAGCAGTTGTGTCTCCTTTGAACAGAGAACAAACTTTTGAGTCCACTTGTCATCAAAATTTTGGGTTTAGCATGACCTTAGGAAGTTGATCTCATTACTTAGAGTTTACTCCCCCGATTAGTTACTCTTTCAATCCCTATGGAGAGTTTGGTTGATGCCTCCTGCATCACAAAGTTTCATCAGTGAGTCTATGCTTTCGTAGTCATCTATACATCTCATACTCTTTTTCAAAGGATGTCTATCAACCTGTGTTTGCCATTTCTCAAAACTCTTGACTTTGCATGGTTGCCATACCCTCAGTGTGTCTTAGAGTTACATGAAGTTGTAGTCCTATCGAGCACCCTGGTCCTACTTTCATTATGGGTAGGTAACCTTGAACCCAACAATCGACATTTCATCATTGGTCGTTGACTGGGAGGTTTCCCTTGTGTTCAACAGTAATAAATCTATTCACACATTGGGAATCATGCAGTGTCTTGGATGCCATTATCCTTATTGTTGGTTTCCTCACCTTTGTTAGCATTTTTCCTTATTGGATGTTATTCAGAGGGTCTTTTTCGTGCACCACTTGAATCTGGTGCATGTGAAAGATGCATAGGGTTGTTGGTTCATGAACATGTTCTTCATCCTAGTTCCTCCAAATCATCAAGATCATGCTTTGTACCTCGTGCTAAATTATAAGAGATTCCTTAATGCTCTCCTTTCAGCAGGTCTCCTTCCATCGACTTCAGTCCATTTATTCTGAAAACGAGACCTAGAGTCCTATGAGTACCTAGAGGCTTGCAGTCATCAATGGCAGGTTCTCTCACCATCGACAGTTGGGAATATGTCAATGTTCCTTGATCGATGGATTCTTCAAGTGTTCGACCTCAACTCCTTTATTCGCACTTGTAAGAATGTATTTGGTGCCTTGATACCTACTTTCATTATCAATAGGTTGTCTTGTGTTTGTTAATGGTATACATTAATGATCGGTAATCAAACAAAGTCTCAATGTGTTCGACCTCAACTCCTTTATTCACATGATGTAGAATTTCACCTTTGGCGGATCATGTAGAAGACTTGAAGACATCAATTTATAGTCGTAGCTTTCCTGAGTTGT
Organism: Picea glauca; assembly: GCA_000966675.3. NCBI lineage: Eukaryota > Viridiplantae > Streptophyta > Pinopsida > Pinales > Pinaceae > Picea > Picea glauca. The sequence continues at coordinate 590,237 of JZKD02S0950014.1, forward strand.
TGCTATCATTCATTGGACCAATACCTATATGACTTCAATGATCATGGGAGATCATATTGTACTCCATTGTATACAGATATCTTCAAATTGATTTTGAGACTGGTTTTCACTGGGCCTTGTTCATGACTATGACAACCTATGGCATGTATCTACCCTTGTATTGCCTATTCATAGCCATGAACGGTTGTTTGGTATATTTCCACATGGATCTGTAGTGTAATTCAAATTGGTAGCCATGTGCACAAATTCACTATGGAATGTAATTTTATCATGAGCAACTAGTTCGTCCAACTTGGTCTCCATTACTCCACTTATGGGAATTATAATGTATTTTGTCCATCGCAGATACTCCTCTGACCTCACACATTATGGGGCATCTGTTATAGAAGGATTTGCCTCACCCCATGTAAACTTGCTCAGAATACCTTTTCCATTTCCCTATGCAGACTTGAAGTCCCCTTTTTGCAATTCCCATAGCTAAAAAACATATTTTTCCACATATGCATGCCCTAACAGCTATACAACATGTGTATACATAGGTTGCAGCATTACAACCCACGTACATTGGAATTTGTGCTCAAAATTAAAAAATGGTGTCGGGTTTCCATGTCATGTCACGAGATCCATGATCATTGACCTTCCATATACTGGAAACATTTAGACTCGGCCCCTCAGTTCCATTTGAAGGTTATAAATGGATCATATCCAAGCTATGGAAGAGAGGAGAAGAATTCAAATTTGAGAGCAAAGTTACTCTAGAGAAATTATTCACTTCATATTGAGTCTACATCCCTTTGTCCTTTTAAGTATGGACACATTGTTCAACCTTCGAGCTTTTCCCTATTTGATGGAGAACCTCATTGCCTCTCTTATATTATATTGCCTTTGGTGGAGGATTGAAGTGGTGGAAGCCCTGCTAGAAGGGACTTAGTTTCTTGGTTCTGAATGTGTCGACACGGAAGTTTGGCATTCATGCACTTTTGTTGATTACATTTTAATAGAAATACTCTTTTCTTGTCCAATTAATGTCTTGCAAATATTTGAATTGTTATTCCATGTGCGTATTTGTTATGAATATTGATGGATTATGCTATTGTATGTGCTAACTTTATATATTATCACCATATGCTTGCATATCTTGGTTGTAGAGGACAAGTTGTAGGTGTATTTCTTTGACTCAAGTGCTCAACGGTGGACTTCATCGAACATCTGGACAAGGTAGGATCCTTATCTTGTCTTGTTAGCATATTTGTTTATATAGCATAATTGAGATTAGAGATGATTTATGTAGTCATTTTCATCTGTTGTGGTTTACCCCGTGCCATAGAGTGATTTTCCTCATAACAACTTTAATGTCCCTTTCCGATTAAGAGCTCCAGAGAGGAGGGCTTAGTAGTGTAAACATCCCCTTTTAGATTATAGCCAGGGATAAATAAGGGAAACAGGGTCATTTGGTGTCATTTCAATAGGGAATGTTATATTTTGCAAGTGACATTAAGTGAAAAGTGGGAAAAGTGCACTTCAAGTTAATTAAGCCAAAAATAGAAGGGCGCTTAAGTGAACGATATAATTATAAAGTTCAACGAAGAATTAGGGTTTGAGAGGGTATATGAAGGAGAAAAGCGACCTAATTCCTCATTATTTGAGTTTATGATTTGAGAATTAAGATCTGAGGAGAAAACACACATGTTCAGGTGAATCAATGGATATTGTGGATTCCAGGAAGAAGACACCAGTTGGTTGATTTCGGTGTTGAGAGACACACCCTATTCATTGGAAGGATCACCCATATTCTTCATCGGTTTTTGTAATATCCCCAAGGACGAGCCCTGTTGTAATCATGTTTATGAATTGTAAATCATGTTTATGAATTGTAAATCATGTGTTTGTAGGCTGGTGAGCCAAGTATCAATAAGTTGGTAGGCTTATGTGTTTATTAGGCCGTAGATCCTAAGTGTTAAAGGCCAGGAGCCTATTTTTGTATATGTAATATGCAGAACATTAATAAATATTAAACATCATTGCGTGCAGACCGAACACGAAGAAAGAGTGATGGGGAACTAAGCTTCCACAGGGTGGGTAAGGGAAAGGGGGTTGAAAGGTTGGAAAGAGGGGCTAAGCTTAGGGGCTTAATCCATGAGAACAATATTTTATTATTATTCCAAAGATGTGTGACAAACATGTTTTTATCCTAAGTCATGGGAGAGGCAACGCATGTAGCTCCAATGTGTGCAAAAGGGAGTGCATACTTGATGGAGGGCATGCATTTTCATGGGCGACGTGTGTCAGCCCAGGCACATTCAATTTAACCCAAGAATTGAGTCATGATGGGGGTTCGTCCTCCATTCTATCGTCAGTTGTATGAAACCTTGAATTCCATCTAGTCTTTGTGTTTGGCCTCCATCATCGACCTCTGCTTAATTTTCTTGTCATGCACCCTGAAAACGAGAACCGTGAAGCCGACTGGTGTATGACCGTGAATCCTATTCCCTCTGTATTCGACCTTTACAAATATTCATGCACGCACCAGAGACACAAAATCCTTGAACTGTCTGTGTTTTATGTGGAACTCGACACCTAGGTAATTGCCTGAGTGTGTTGTGTCTTAGTGTCTAGCCGTTACCATTTTCATGCCTATGCCCATTTTTTGTTGTGGTCATCATCCTTGTGTGAATGAGTGTTGAACCGTAGTTGTTGTCCTCACCTGGTTGGATCCGAGTCGAGGAGTGTGTTGAAGAAGCGGGTTGTCAGGCCCGTGGTTGAAGAGGTAGGTTTTCAGGCCTGTGAGTAGCTCTCTCCAGGTGAGAGAGTCTGTTGGGAAGTGGTTTTCTCCTAAAGGGAGTCCAGCACTAACTACGGAGCTATGAGAATTCCTGATCCAGCCTGTTGCTGAGACCTAGGGAGGGAGGTGAAGCACCGATGGACTGTGCTTGTGAAGGTGTATACTCTGGGGTGGAACATGCATGTGGGGAATGAGAGTCTGTGAGTAGTGGGCGTAAGAAGGCTCCTGGAGAGATTCCTTTCAGTTTCTCTGTGCAGGTTTCCTATAACCTCATCCTAGTCTAGGATTCCCTTCCCTTGGGTGGAGCTTAGTCCTAGCTCGAGGGTCACCCACTGCTGAGCGTGATGAGCAGCGTGGTCTAAGGCTGGGAGGTTCATGGAAGGTCTGCACGTGGTTGGTGGAGTTACTACAGTTTCTAAGATAAGTATCATTATGTATTTTAATTTCAACTAGAATGCATGTATGTGATGCTTGTAATATTATCATGTATTTTGTTGCAATGATATTTACTGTTAATTCCATTATTTTTGAATGTTAGAAGTAATCCTGTGATTACTCTGTATTGTTTAGTTAAAGGAGTTAATTTGATTTAATATGCATGTTATATATATATATATATATATATATATA
>JZKD02S0950014.1:601030-633491 GCA_000966675.3 Picea glauca
AAGTTATATCCCCATGGTGCAATGGTCAAAACTTTGGGTTATAAGCAATGGGTCGACAATTCAAATCTCATGCCCATTGAGATTTTGTCCACCCAAATCACTATAACCATAATATATGATTTACCATAACAAATTATACGATGAGTGCGTTGGTTAAATCATTGGTTTATTAGGGTAGAGGTTGTGGGGTCAAGCCCGCAGACCTCCCAGTTTGGGATTTAGTTACAACAACATTGCTTTAAATATAACTTTTTCATTATTCATTGCTTTAAATATAGTGGTTTGTTGTTGGCGTTGAGGTCGAGGGTTCAATCCACCTACGAACAATTCTGGAGTTGATAAGGCCCTTTTTTGGTAAATCATGGCTGCCACATGGCGGCAATGTCACTACCCAGTCACCTACAGACGTCACTACCACATCACTACCAGCTATCAATGTCATGTCATCCTGTCGTGTTTCCACCTTTACTACCACGTCAGCCTGCCATATAGCCAAGTCAGCCTACCATGTCATCATACATATAGCCCAGTCAACCTATCACATCAACATTCATATGGTCCATTACACATGCCATGTCAGCATGCCATGTCAACATCCATACTACCACATGTCACAACCGTACTACCACCTGTCACTATCAGTACTACCATGTGTCATGACCATACTTCCATGTGTCATCATGTGATGATTCCACGTGTCACCCCTGTCGTCATTTTTTCTTGTTTTGCCAAAACTTCAGAATGCGATAACTTTCGCATAAAATGTCTATTTGAGCATGTTCAAGTTGCGTTGGAAATCTCTCGTCGAGATCTTCGACATGGAGACCTTTTCATCCACCTAGATTATTCCTCCCCACTCAAAATATTTTGCACCACCATAATTCTGGTTCATTCAAAAATAAAGTGAGGGTACTGTCACCTCATTTGTCCAATATCGCCCATCCATCTTGCTTGAAAAATTATCATCTGACTCATTATAACAAAGATGAAAACCAAAATAGCGATTTTTATCAAGTTAATCATCCTTTCCATTTCCCAAACATTAATATTCATTGTTGCAACTTCTAGTCATATTCCACTGACTATTAGAAAACCAAGCAACAAAATTGAATATAAAAATGCGAAAGAGAATGAATCAACAACATTTTTGTCCTTCTTAACTAGAGAAACATTAACCAATAGATATATTTTACTTTCAACCATAGACTGTAAGCCTAGATCCTGGGTATTGTCATGCAGTGACATCTCATTCTATACTTCTTGTGAATCCTCAAATATCTCATTATAGTTAGCATCAAACTTAACTACTTAATTTTTAGGATCACATTCTTCATCAACTTTTATAGACATGAGTGACAAGTTCTTGCTTGCATTAATTAGTGTTTTCATTTACCCAGTACTAACAATAGATAAATTAGTCTTCATCTGATGATCTCTCATAATGAACTCAATCACATCTTTGAAAATATGATATGTGTTATGTTCCTTGTAGAAATGGCCTTCCTACCATATAAGTATGGACTTCCCAAAACAATCCTGCAAATTTCAAGTGTAACCACATATAACTCTACCTCATCTATGAAACTGGATGTGATTACAAATCTTAATTTGCATTTCTTAGTGTTACAAAAATTTGTGTCCTATGGTTTTTGGGTCAGAACCCAAGGAAACTTCTCTCATTCTCTCACTAGATAGTTAATTAAAGTAACTACTTACAGTAACTAACTTTTGGAAGATATGAAGGAGAGCATACCAATAATCCTACGTTTGAAGTAGATCTCGTTTAAGGTCTTTCACTCCAAGACTCCTCCAAGACAAACTTCTAAAAAGCTTGCAAACAAAGAAGTATGCAACTACAAATAGGTAGTTACCTGCTAACTAACTAAATATAACTAGTTCAATTTAGAAGTTAGATTCAAAACAAGATACATATAATCTTATGCAAAACATGAATCAACACAAAATATGGACGAGAATGAGAGATCCTTTATTGATAACAACAAAAGGGGTTGGTTACAACCTTGTTGGTTTCCCACAACAACCCCCTTATTTTTATTTAATCAAAATCTAGGGTCCCTCTAAATTTTACTTGGATTATTCGTTGTTTCCCTTTGACTTGATTGGAGTGGTATTGCTTTGCTTTGCTTCAAGGTTGGTTTGAGTTTATATTCTTTTCTTTTGTTTGGTTTGAATTTCATGAAATTCCAATGTCATTTCGGTTTTTTTTCTACAGAGTTTTGATGTTGATGGACAAGCTTCATAATTTGGGAGTCTGTTATTACCTCTTCCTTATTGAATTTATCTTTTATGAGAATGGCTTGGTTGAAGACATCGATTAATAATAATGATTTTACAGGAAGAAATCTTATTGCAACACCTTTTCTATGACATTTTTTCACATTTGATCAAATTTGAATGAAGGAGAGACGAGCATAGAAACAAAAACATCAATTTTTATCAACTGCTTACTTTTGTTTAAATTATGATTATGTTTTCATCTTTTGCTCATTAGCAAGTTTGATTATTCTGAATAATGGGTTCAATACGTCATCAAATAATATCTTGGTTGGTTTCTCATTTTCAAAAAATCATTTGGTGGGTTTACTTAATTAAATTATTTTGTCATTTTGCATCTCATTTCAAAATAAAAAAGGAATTATTTATCATTTGTTTGATTTTGTGGAAACCCAAAATTAATATTTTTCTCCTCTCCATCAACTTGAAGCTTCTAGAATTTTAAGATCATATTTGAAAGGAAAATATAAACAATATTTGTTTACAACTTATAGTTAGTTTAAATTCATTTTAATTTTATTGTTCTTGATTTTGTTTTATTCACAATTTTTAGGTTATTAATTTGGTTTATTTTTGTTTCACAAGTTTATATTATAAGTTATTTGGTACGGATCTAATCATGGCTTGATTTTATTATCTTAATAAATTCAAGATAATTGATCCAAAAATAACATCGGATTGTTGCAAATAATTTATGAGCAACAATAGATCAGATTTGGAAATGCGTTCAAGAATAGACAGACAATTTTGTGGGACTGATTGCAACCAAATCATGAGGACTTTGAAGAAACGATTGAAAACCCATTTGCGCAATGGACCCATTTAGCTTAATCGCGAGAATTTTCCCAAACAAATGCGAGATTTGAGATATATATTTTGTTTCTTTACGAGGCAAATTTCAGGTGGCGGAAATTATTAATGATGCCCAGACTGTTCATTCATTGCATAAATATATGAGAAAGTTCAGAGCCTGAGGAGATCCAAGAAATTCAGAGGAGGATTGTTATCCTTTCATTTTTGTATATTATTTATTTTGTAAACTTTTTCTCTTCAAATGGAGTAACGGATGGTTGGCATTTTGGGAGAATGGACCAGTATTTTCAAAGAAGAATTTGAAATTCCAGATTGCTTAATGATTTTTGTCCTGTGAGTAAAATGGTTTTGTTTTCATTATAATATCTTCATATTCTTTGAGTAATTGATTATGATTTGACTTAAATTAGATTTAGTTTATTTTATCAATACATGATTAATTGTTATCATTTATGTATTAATTTTGTCAATCTTTAACAGTCTATTATCCCAATTATCTTGATCTTGGTGATTGTATTATTTTTTATACAAATCTTGTATTATATTGAGTTTATTCATGTAATTGAGATTTGTAGAGATATAATTTTTCAATTGAGATTTTTCTTATTGTCGATTAATCTATTATATCTTCACTAAGGATCATGATTTGAAAGTTGTTCTTTCTGCATTTTAAATAAGATTTAAACTATCAGTCAAAGTGATTTTATCCTGGCACTATTAGAATCTTATAATTATACAACCTTCTGCTATATATTTCTCTTAACATACAGGTTGTTGGAGCAGCGTTATACAGGAAGACACAACCAAAAGTTCTCTTTAAATACTAGTTAGTTATAGGTTAATGATTTTCTTTTTTGTTTTGATTTATATTTTGTGAATGTAAATTAACATTTAAGCTTAAATACTTTGTTTGTTTAAGTTAAAACATTATTATTTACATTCATTTATTTTCCTTTTTTAGTTTCAAGATTAAAATTAGATTAATAGTATGTTCTAGATCTATTTATTTTTTCCTGAGATTTGGTTCTCTTGTACAACTTTAGTTTACAAGGTTTCTCATAAATCTTGCACCTATTTATATGTATATGGTGTATATAAAAGTGATAATAGTGAATGTATATAGTAGATCTTCGTTAATGCATATTTAGTTATTTTATTTTCGTAGTTTAGATTAGATCCCTTTATCGGCTAACTGAGCCTTTAAACCCGTCAGGGGTAGTTATTCCAAACGGCTTGGGTTATTTAGACAACCTCTGACCGGACTATTCCCTTCTAGTTGACAGTGTGCCATAAACGTCCATCAACAAACCTGTAACCGTTGTGGCATGGTCCTGAAACTATGCTCCAAGTTCCTCCACCCAAGGTTGAAGATGTATAGGAGTGCCTCCAACACTCTGCACTCTAGCAGGTCCTGTTGAAATTATTACTCCAACACGTAGGTACTTTGTTATCTAGTGATTTCCTTATTGCAATCATATTAGCAGCTCACAAAACTATAATACACTACTAAAATATTCAACTCGATATCATGCAGTGGAAGCATAAACTAGGAAACCAAATCAAGCACACATGAACACCATATTTTTTTTGGTAGATACCCCTCGAAAAACCCTGGAGGGAAAACCAGTACTGAGAATGATTTTATTATGCTAAAATGAGGGATCTTGTAATAGGGATAATGGCCCACTGAGAGAAATACAACTGCAGACTAACCTGGAAAGGTTTGACCTAATGTATGACCAGTTCTAGCATGTTTTCCAAGGTATCCATGACTTGCCCTTTTGTGACCCACAGATATCCACTGTGACCTGCAGATGTGCACAAAAAACAAGTACCGAAAGCTATGTACGGTCCAACTCTCTCATGTGGCTTCCTTCAACCAAAACCCATTTACGTATGCCTTTTTTCTCTCTTCTCCTTGACCTGTATGATCTCTAGATGAGAGTCCTTATTCACCTATCCAAGATCTTGAACCACAGTCCTTCATGATTCAATACTTTGTGTGTCAACTCTCTCAACACAACTCTTGTTAAGTGTCTTTCTCCTTCACCCTAGCCTTTCTTTTATAATTGTGAGTTATAATGTATTATAATATCACTTGAGATTTAGATTGTGTTTGAAGACTACATGCTAAGATTGCATTTTAAGTAATTTTAGTACTTTCCTCAAATAACTCAATTAACTAATTACATAATTAATTAATAAAAGCAATTTACTTTAATAATTGCTTTAACTAAATTAAATTCAAGAGTAGAAGGCTTTGGANAAGTTATATCCCCATGGTGCAATGGTCAAAACTTTGGGTTATAAGCAATGGGTCGACAATTCAAATCTCATGCCCATTGAGATTTTGTCCACCCAAATCACTATAACCATAATATATGATTTACCATAACAAATTATACGATGAGTGCGTTGGTTAAATCATTGGTTTATTAGGGTAGAGGTTGTGGGGTCAAGCCCGCAGACCTCCCAGTTTGGGATTTAGTTACAACAACATTGCTTTAAATATAACTTTTTCATTATTCATTGCTTTAAATATAGTGGTTTGTTGTTGGCGTTGAGGTCGAGGGTTCAATCCACCTACGAACAATTCTGGAGTTGATAAGGCCCTTTTTTGGTAAATCATGGCTGCCACATGGCGGCAATGTCACTACCCAGTCACCTACAGACGTCACTACCACATCACTACCAGCTATCAATGTCATGTCATCCTGTCGTGTTTCCACCTTTACTACCACGTCAGCCTGCCATATAGCCAAGTCAGCCTACCATGTCATCATACATATAGCCCAGTCAACCTATCACATCAACATTCATATGGTCCATTACACATGCCATGTCAGCATGCCATGTCAACATCCATACTACCACATGTCACAACCGTACTACCACCTGTCACTATCAGTACTACCATGTGTCATGACCATACTTCCATGTGTCATCATGTGATGATTCCACGTGTCACCCCTGTCGTCATTTTTTCTTGTTTTGCCAAAACTTCAGAATGCGATAACTTTCGCATAAAATGTCTATTTGAGCATGTTCAAGTTGCGTTGGAAATCTCTCGTCGAGATCTTCGACATGGAGACCTTTTCATCCACCTAGATTATTCCTCCCCACTCAAAATATTTTGCACCACCATAATTCTGGTTCATTCAAAAATAAAGTGAGGGTACTGTCACCTCATTTGTCCAATATCGCCCATCCATCTTGCTTGAAAAATTATCATCTGACTCATTATAACAAAGATGAAAACCAAAATAGCGATTTTTATCAAGTTAATCATCCTTTCCATTTCCCAAACATTAATATTCATTGTTGCAACTTCTAGTCATATTCCACTGACTATTAGAAAACCAAGCAACAAAATTGAATATAAAAATGCGAAAGAGAATGAATCAACAACATTTTTGTCCTTCTTAACTAGAGAAACATTAACCAATAGATATATTTTACTTTCAACCATAGACTGTAAGCCTAGATCCTGGGTATTGTCATGCAGTGACATCTCATTCTATACTTCTTGTGAATCCTCAAATATCTCATTATAGTTAGCATCAAACTTAACTACTTAATTTTTAGGATCACATTCTTCATCAACTTTTATAGACATGAGTGACAAGTTCTTGCTTGCATTAATTAGTGTTTTCATTTACCCAGTACTAACAATAGATAAATTAGTCTTCATCTGATGATCTATCATAATGAACTCAATCACATATTTGAAAATATGATACGTGTTATGTTCCCTGTAGAAAATGGCCTTCCTACCATATAAGTATGGACTTCCCAAAACAATCCCGCAAATGTCAAGTGTAACCACATATAACTTTACCTCATCTATGAAACTGGATGTGATTACAAATCGTAATTTGCATTTCTTAGTGTTACAAAAATTTGTGTCCTATGGTTTTTGGGTCAGAACCCAAGGAAACTTCTCTCATACTCTCATTAGATAGTTAATTAAAGTAACTACTTACAGTAACTAACTTTTGGAAGATATGAAGGAGAGCATACCAATAATCCTACGTTTGAAGTAGATCACGTTTAAGGTCTTTCACTCCAAGACTCCTCCAAGACAAACTTCTAAAAAGCTTGCAAACAAAGAAGTATGCAACTAGAAATAGGTACTTACCTGCTAACTAACTAAATATAGCTAGTTCAATTTAGAAGTTAGATTCAAAACAAGATACATATAATCTTATGCAAAACATGAATCAACACAAAATATGGATGAGAATGAGAGATCCTTTATTGATAACAACAAAATGGGTTGATTACAACCTTGTTGGTTTCCCACGACAACCCCCTTATTTTTATTTAATCAAAATCTAGGGTCCCTCTAAATTTTAATTGGATTCTTCGTTGTTTCCCTTTGACTTGATTGGAGTGGTATTGGTTTTCTTTGCTTCGAGGTTGGTTTGAGTTTATATTATTTTCTTTTGTTTGGTTTGAATTTCATGAAATTCAAATGTCATTTCGGTTTTTTTTCTACAGAGTTTTGATGTTGATGGACGAGCTTCATAATTTGGGAGTCTGTTATTACCTCTTCCTTATTGAATTTATCTTTTATGAGAATGGCTTGATTGAAGACATGGATTAATAATAATGATTTTACGGGAAGAAAGCTTATTGCAACACCTTTTCTATGACATTTTTTCACATTTGATCAAATTTGAATGAAGGAGAGATGAGCATAGAAATCTTAATTATTTAAACGAAAACATCAATTTTTATCAACTGCTTACTTTCGTTTAAATTATGATTATGTTTTCGTCTTTTGCTCATTAGCAAGTTTGATTATTCTGAATAATGGGTTCAATACGTCATCAAATAATATCTTGGTTGGTTTCTCATTTTCACAAAATCATTTGGTGGGTTTAATTAATTAAATTATTTTGTCATTTTGCATCTCATTTCAAAATAAAAAAGGAATTATTTATCATTTGTTTGATTTTGTGGAAACCCAAAATTAATATTTTTCTCCTCTCCATCAACTTGAAGCTTCTAGAATTTTAAGATCATATTTGAAAGGAAAATATAAACAATATTTGTTTACAACTTATAGTTAGTTTAAATTCATTTTAATTTTATTGTTCTTGATTTTGTTTTATTCACAATTTTTAGGTTATTAATTTGGTTTATTTTTGTTTCACAAGTTTCTATTATCAGTTATTTGGTACGGATCTAATCATGGCTTGATTTTATTAACTTAATACATTCAAGATAATTGATCCAAAAATAACATCGGATTGCTGCAAATAATTTATGAGCAACAATTTAGATAAGATTTGGAAATGTGTTCAAGAACAGATAGACAATTTTGTGACACTGATTGCAGCCAAATCATGAGGAATTTGAAGAAACGGTTGAAAACCCATCTGCGGAATGGACCCATTTAGCTTACCCACGAGAGTTTTCCCAAACAAATGCGAGATTTGAGAGATATTTTTTGTTTCTTTACGAGGAAAATTTCAGGTGGCGAAAATTATTAGTGATGCCCAGACTGTTCATTCATTTCATGAATATATGAGAAAGTTCAGAGCCTGAGGAGATCCAAGAAATTCAGAGGAGGATTTTTATCCTTTCTTTTTTGTATATTATTTATTTTGTAAACTTTTTCTCTTCAAATGGAGTAATGGATGGTTGGCATTTTGGGAGAATGGACCAGTATTTTCAAAGAAGAATTTGAAATTCTAGATTGCTTAATGGTTTTTGTCCTGTGAGTAAAATGGTTTTGTTTTCATTATAATATCTTCATATTCTTTGAGTAATTGATTATGATTTGATTTAAATTAGATTTAGTCTATTTTATCAATACATGATTAATTGTTATCATTTATGTATTAATTTTGTCAATCTTTAACAGTCTATTATCCCAATTATCTTGATCTTGGTGATTGTATTATTTTTTATACAAATCTTGTATTATATTGAGTTTATTCATGTAATTGAGATTTGTAGAGATATAATTTTTCAATTGAGATTTTTCTTATTGTCGATTAATCTATTATATCTTCACTAAGGATCATGATTTGAAAGTTGTTCTTTCTGCATTTTAAATAAGATTTAAACTATCAGTCAAAGTGATTTTATCCTGGCACTATTAGAATCTTATAATTATACAACCTTCTGCTATATATTTCTCTTAACATACAGGTTGTTGGAGCAGCGTTATACAGGAAGACACAACCAAAAGTTCTCTTTAAATACTAGTTAGTTATAGGTTAATGATTTTCTTTTTTGTTTTGATTTATATTTTGTGAATGTAAATTAACATTTAAGCTTAAATACTTTGTTTGTTTAAGTTAAAACATTATTATTTACATTCATTTATTTTCCTTTTTTAGTTTCAAGATTAAAATTAGATTAATAGTATGTTCTAGATCTATTTATTTTTTCCTGAGATTTGGTTCTCTTGTACAACTTTAGTTTACAAGGTTTCTCATAAATCTTGCACCTATTTATATGTATATGGTGTATATAAAAGTGATAATAGTGAATGTATATAGTAGATCTTCGTTAATGCATATTTAGTTATTTTATTTTCGTAGTTTAGATTAGATCCCTTTATCGGCTAACTGAGCCTTTAAACCCGTCAGGGGTAGTTATTCCAAACGGCTTGGGTTATTTAGACAACCTCTGACCGGACTATTCCCTTCTAGTTGACAGTGTGCCATAAACGTCCATCAACAAACCTGTAACCGTTGTGGCATGGTCCTGAAACTATGCTCCAAGTTCCTCCACCCAAGGTTGAAGATGTATAGGAGTGCCTCCAACACTCTGCACTCTAGCAGGTCCTGTTGAAATTATTACTCCAACACGTAGGTACTTTGTTATCTAGTGATTTCCTTATTGCAATCATATTAGCAGCTCACAAAACTATAATACACTACTAAAATATTCAACTCGATATCATGCAGTGGAAGCATAAACTAGGAAACCAAATCAAGCACACATGAACACCATATTTTTTTTGGTAGATACCCCTCGAAAAACCCTGGAGGGAAAACCAGTACTGAGAATGATTTTATTATGCTAAAATGAGGGATCTTGTAATAGGGATAATGGCCCACTGAGAGAAATACAACTGCAGACTAACCTGGAAAGGTTTGACCTAATGTATGACCAGTTCTAGCATGTTTTCCAAGGTATCCATGACTTGCCCTTTTGTGACCCACAGATATCCACTGTGACCTGCAGATGTGCACAAAAAACAAGTACCGAAAGCTATGTACGGTCCAACTCTCTCATGTGGCTTCCTTCAACCAAAACCCATTTACGTATGCCTTTTTTCTCTCTTCTCCTTGACCTGTATGATCTCTAGATGAGAGTCCTTATTCACCTATCCAAGATCTTGAACCACAGTCCTTCATGATTCAATACTTTGTGTGTCAACTCTCTCAACACAACTCTTGTTAAGTGTCTTTCTCCTTCACCCTAGCCTTTCTTTTATAATTGTGAGTTATAATGTATTATAATATCACTTGAGATTTAGATTGTGTTTGAAGACTACATGCTAAGATTGCATTTTAAGTAATTTTAGTACTTTCCTCAAATAACTCAATTAACTAATTACATAATTAATTAATAAAAGCAATTTACTTTAATAATTGCTTTAACTAAATTAAATTCAAGAGTAGAAGGCTTTGGATGTTTTTCACATGTCTAGACACATAGACCTATGCAGAAATACATGTGTGATGCTACCACTAACGTCAACACTCCCTCTTAGCAAGGCAGGTATTCTGCACCACTCAAAGTTTATCTCTGAAGAATACAAACTTCCCTTTCTCCAAGGGCTTGGTTAGAATATCTGCAACCTACTCATATGTGTAAATATATTGAAGATTCAATGTTCCTTTATGGATCCTATCCCGAATGAAGTGATATATGATCTCAATATGATTGGACCTATCATGGAATACTGGATTCTAAGAGATTTTGATGCAACTTCGATTATCGTAGTATATCACCGTAGGCTCCAACTCTGGACCAAATAAACCTGTAAGCAATTTTCAAAGCCAAATGGATTCACAGCTAGCCATACTCACTTCTATATACTCTACATTTGTTGAATTGAGTGCTACAGAAGTAAGCATCCTATTGAACTAAGCATTCATTGTTAATCCCAAGCTGAAGCATCACCTTGAGGTTCTCTTTTTTTCTATAGCATTGTCTTCCCAATCTGAGTATGTATATCCCTAAAAATCTACTCCATATCCTCCAAGATATCTCGATCCATACTCCATTGTACCTCTCAAGTACCTGAGCACATGCTTTGTTGTGATCCAATGCACATGCCTTTGCTCTACCATGAACTGACTCAAGGTGTTCATAGAAAAATAAATATTTGGTTTTGTGTTGACCAAATACATCAAGGACCCTACTAGCTACTTATATATTCTGGGATCCACCAACTCTGAATCTGAAGTGTCAATATTCTTCATATTAGTAATCATATGTGTATCCATTGGTTTACAGTCCTCCATCCTGAATCTCCTCAAGATATCTATTGCATACTTCCCTTGTCCAAGGAAGATCTCTCCCAATACCTGACATACCTCTAACCCCAAGAAATAATGCATCAAGCCATTGTGCTTCATCTTGAACTCACTAGCCAAATATTCTTTGCACCTTGCAATAAGCTCCTATGCACTTGTGAGAAATAAATCATCAATGTATAGAACTAAGATGAGAGGATCCTCTCCATCAAGTATGAAGTACAAGTTAGGATCTCTCTCACTCTTGGTAAATTCCATACTCTGCAAGTATCCATCGATCTTGGAATACCACACCCCATATGCATGTTTGAGTCCATACAAGGCTTTCTTAAGCCTACACACATGAGAATCCCTCCCACGTACCTCAAAGCTCAGAGGTTCCTCTATGTATACTTCCTCCTCAATGATATTGTTGATGAATGTTGTTTTCACATCCATCTAATGTATCCTCCACTTCATAACTGAAGCAATAGAAATAAAATCTTGAATAGAATCATACCTAGCAACTGGAGAAAATGTCCCCTTGTAGTCCACTCCCTCTTTCTGGGAGAACCCTCTTTCCACAAACCTCACCTTGAACTTTTCTATGTTTCCATCTACGGCATGCCTGATCTTGTAGATCCACCTAGAACTCACAACTAACTTCCCCTCTGGTCTCGGCACTATTTCCCAAACATCATTTATCATAATAGAGGTGTACTCCTCTACCATGGCATCTTGCCATACCTATTGATTTCATGTTTCCTTGAAACTAGAAGGCTCAACATCAATGATTCCACTCATAAGAACCATATAGTTCATAAACTTCTTTAGAGGCCTGCACTCTCTGGCCACAGTCCTAGGAGCCTCACCAACATCCACCAATGTTTGTACTAGCCACTTGGGTCTCCTGAGAGGAATAGAATGGGATAACTTATCCTCTCCACCTTAATTATGAAATTCAAATTGTTTCTCATCCTTCAGAGCCTGCTACTCCTTGTCATATGTCACTACTGATGACTTATGAGTACTCCTAGATGTTAGGTTCTCCTTGAACTTCACATCTTTGCTCGCAATTGTCTTCATATGCATTGGAAATAAGATCTTGTAAGCCTTTGAGGTCTCATTGTACCCCAAAAATATACCCTTATGTCTTGAAGGCTCTAACTCCATCCTCTTCTCCATTGGCACATGGATGTAAATTGGAAAAACAAAGATCCTCAAGTGTCCTATCTCTAGCTTCACCCCTGAGAATGCCTCCTTCGGAGTCTTGTCCCCCAATATCCTTTGAGGACTCATGTTCTGCACATACACCGTCGTAATACATCCCTCTTCCCACAAAAACATGGGCAACTCTTGATCATGTATCATAGCCTTGGAAGAACCAATTATGGACTGATTGTTTCTCTCCACAACCCCATTCTGTTGAGGGTTGTATGAGATTTTCATCTCCCTCTTGATCACTGCCTCCTTGCTGAAATACTTGAATTCATTGGAGGTGTACTCTCACCCATTATCCAACCTCATGACCTTAATCTCCATCCTGGTTTGGTTCTCTATCTGAGCTCTGAACTCTCTAAATCGACTGAATACATCATCCTTGGTCTTCATAAAGAAGATCTAGGTTTTCCAGAAAAAATCATCAATAAACCTCACATAGTATGATGATCCCTATAATTATGCTACTGACATCAGCCCACTCACATCTGAATGGATAATATCTAAGATCCCCTTGGACCTACTCTTTTTGCTTGGAAAATCATCCTTGGAATTTTTGTTGAGTGCACACTCCTTGTTGCTCAATACTGAACTCTAGAAGACTTGTAACAATCTCCCTCATATTCAAAAATGACCTATAGTGTAGGTGCCCCAACCTCTTGTGCCACAACTCACATAGGTTGTCACTATTGTGTACCAAACCCTGGACAGGATTACCCTACAAATTGTATAAGGTTCCCTCTCTAACACCAAAAACCACTGCATTGTATGGGCTATCTTTCTCTAAACATATGAGTAGCTACCCTTTCTAAAAAAGTGACGAAAAAATCCATGTTCTCCATAGCTGAGACTGAAAGAAAATTTTCTTCAAACCTGGTATGTAAAGAACATCATGGGAATATAACAAACCTCTTGACGCATGATATAACGTAATTGTTCCCTCTCCCTTCACTACATACCTATCATCATCATCAAGCTCCACATGAAACTTTGAGTCCTTCTCTGCCATACTGCTAAATAGCTCATGTGCCTCTATCATATGACAAGATGCACCACTATCCAAGAACTTAGCACTCCTCACTATTGTGTTAGTAGAAAGGCAAGAAATCATTGAGTAATCGTTCTCAAAATTTGTTGCAAACTCATCAAGTTGTGTCTCTATTGATGTTGTTTTTTTCATCTTTTCACTACCCTTCTTCGTCTTCTTTGGAAACTGAGATGCTTAATGCCCATTCTTATGACATGAGAAGCACTTGATTTTACTCAAGTCCTTCATCTTCCCTGGATGTGATGATCCTCCATCACTGTTACCCTTGTTAATAGAACTCTTTCCTTTTCCCTTCCTTATCTTACTGACAAGGGCCAAGTTCTCTTCACTACCTCCTTTCTTGCCTGAATATCTTCCTGGGTCTCTTCCTGGATGCAATCATCCCAAAGTCTCTTCCAATTTGGGAGATTATCTGGAAGATAAACTCCTTTGAAAAATGGTTCCCGTGACTTGGGAGGACCATTCAATGCCACATTTATGAGCTATGTGTCCTCTATTTTCTCCCTTATGGATGCAATTTGATCACACACTTGTGTGATCCTCATGAGATATCTAGTAACATTATCTGATCTAGACATATGAACCTATCTGATTTTATTCCTTAAGATCATCTTCCTATTCATGTTCTTGATTTGGAATAAACTTACCAAGGCATCAAACATATATTTGGTCATCATTTTCTCAGTTAGGTGAGGAATCAGATGATCCTTCACCAACTCCAAGAGGACCCTCTCTTCTTTGATATCCTTCTTGTTGTGAGCATCTAAATTTGTTGGATCTATCGTTGGAGTAACTACTTTATCCACTAACTCCCAAAACTCATACTCCTTCAATGCAAAATTAACTCTTGATTTCCAGGATAGGAAGTTGGATTCTCCATACAATCTGTCTTCAACTCTCAATGGTGTTTATTCCATCCCTAAGACCTAATGAACTGCCCTGAAAATAACATGTTGTTGGAAAACTGACTCTGTACTGATATGGATTCCCTTTAGAGCATGTGCTCTGATACCATGTTGAAATTATTACTCCAACACCTAGTTACTTTGTTATCTAGTGATTTCCTTACTACAATCGGATTAGCAGCTCACAAAACAATAATACACTACTGAAATATTCAACTCAATATCATGTATCATAATCATGAACGAGGAAACCAAATCAAGCACACATGAACACCAGTATTTTTTGGGTAGATACACCTGGAAAAATCTTGGATGGAAAACCAGTGTTGAGAATGATTTTACTAAGCTAAAATCAAGGCTCTCATAATAGCTATAATGGCCCACTGAGAGAAATACAACTGCAAACTAACCTGGAAATGTTTGACCTATTGTACGACTTGTACTGGCACACTTTTCTAGGTATCCACGACTTTCCCTTTTGTGACCCATGGATGTCTGTGACTATATCCACTATGACCTATGAATGTGTATGGAAAACTTGTATGGGAATATTTGTACGATCCAACATTCTCATGTGGTTTCCTTCGACTGAAATCCACCCATGAATGCCTTTGTTCTCTCTTCTCCTTGACATGTATAATATCTAGGTAAAATTCCTTCTTCGCCTATCCAAGATCTTGATCCACGGTCCTTTGTGATCAAATACTCTATGTGTCAACTCTCTCAACACAACTCTTGTCAAGTGTCTTTCTCCTTCACCCTAGCCTTGATTTTGTAATCATGAGTTACAATATATTTATAATCTCACTTGATATTTAGATTGCATGCTAAGATTACATGTTAATTGCTTTTAGTACTTTCCTCAAATAACTCAATTAACTAATTAAATAGTTAATTAATAAAAGAAAATTACTTTAATAATTCCTTTAACTAAATTAAATTCATGCGTAGAAGAATTTGGATGATTTCCACATGTCTAGAAACATAGACCTATGTGGAAATACATGTTTGATGCTACCAATAACATCAACAGGTCCAAGGAAGACAAAGGTGTTATTCCTGACAAGATAAGGAGAATGAAAATTCTAGAAATGATGGTTTCTAGGAAGAGGGGACAATCTCACACACTTGAGAAACAAGACACTTGCAAGACAATCTTCAAAATGCCAGGATGAGGATGCATTTCTTGACTATGTTTTTCCTCCACCCCAAGGCTCTCCTTTATACTCCATTTTGTTGGTTGGAGTCATTATCTACGGGATTTAGGAAGTTAGGGAATGGAAAAAACCCATAAAATCTATCTAAAATGTCTGGATTAAATTTTTTGAGCCCAAATTAACATTTACGTGGGTTGTTAACAGGGAACCCATGTATGTGCACGATTTGCTTTATGTAAATTCATGTACTCTTTTATAAATGGGGTTTTTAAATATATTTTTGAGGAGTAAAAAGGGGATTTAAGTCATGAAAGTAGGGAAAGGGATGTAACATAGTCCAATGAGTCATCATATGCATGTATAGTGGAAAATGACGCTATAACAGATGCCCCTTGATGTGTGAGGTCAGAAGGGAAACTAATGGTTGAAATACATTATAAAAGTCACGAGATAGTGGACGGGCCATTGGGTAGGAGTAGTTGAAGACTGGTCGTGGAACAGTACCTACAATAGTAACAAGTAAGATGATATCTTCTCAAGTCGGGAATTCCCATGCTTGAGTGTGATGTAAGCATGGCTGCCAAATCAAGTACATTGTGAATTCATGAATGATAAAAATATAACTGATGTCCATGTCCACAAAAACTATACATAGTGGATCCATATGATATATCAAAACAACAATCATGGCCACGAGGAAATACACAATGAATCCATATAAATGTAGATCAAATGACGAATAGAGACATAGTGGACCCGGGATCAAATCAGAGGATATTTGGAGCCAAGGAAGTGAAACAATTGATCCTCTACAATCAATATAAGTCGAGTAGGAGAACAAAATAAGTGATGCTTGTACTTCACCCGAAGTCTTCATTCTGACAATCATGGTACAAGTCTGCACTAAGGAGTTGAACTCGGACGTAGTGAGACACCATTTGATTATCGTTCATTGATGTATATCATTAACAAATGGGAGAAAACCCATCGATGATGATAATGGGTGTCAAGGTACCTAGTACAATCTATCAAGTGTGAATAGTGGATTTGATGTCGAACACATGATAGAATCTATTGATTAGGAGACATTGAAGAATTCTCACTGTCAATAGTGAGGGAACTTGTCATTGATGACTACAAGCCCCAACGTAATAATAAAAACTCTAGATCCATGTCCCATAGCAAGACCTGTTGAACTCGATAGGAAGAGATCCATTGGAAGGAAGGAATTAAGGCATCCTCCATCATCCAACACGAGGAGTAGCAGAAGGACAAAGATTTTGGAAGGACTCAGATGAAAATATTGTAAGAACCACATCGAGCTATGACTTCGGCATGCACCAAATGGAATAGTGCATGGCAGAGACTTTCTGAATAGTATCCAATGGTGTAGACTACTGATAAAGACAAGGAATACGCCAATGGGGTCAAATTAAAACTAAGGTCCCACACGAATCCCTATGTGTGATGATGGTTATTGACGTTGAACACAAGGGAAACCACTCAGTAAGTGACCAATGATTGTTTTTCATCTGTTGAGTGCAAGTTCACCTATCAATAATGGAAATAGGCCCAGGGTGCAACTCTAGATCATACTCTCAAAGCAATTAGTTGTAGTCAATAAGAGAAGACTCACTAGCAAGAAGTCAATGAGGACCTTCTATACTGGCACGAATGAGATACAAAAATATTTGTGAAACTAAGAAATATTTGACTGACATGAGAAGCCCAACTTGGAAAGACAAGGTTTATGCAAAATGGTCGACACAGGTTGACTTCCATTTAACAGAGACACAACACAAAATGTGACTTGGGCAACATGGACTATAAAATGGGATATGTCTATGACACAAGAGGTGTCAACAAATGCTCCATATGACTGGAAGAATAACCAGTTGGAGGATATTTAGTGCGATAACAAGGAAGGGTTTCCTAAAGCCACATTAAACTCATAATGATGAGATAAGGACTCATGACATTGTGCTATGTTCAAGGGTGACACAAGTAATTTCCATATAAAGAATGTGACTCATTCCCATCCTTTTTGTTTTTTTGTTTTTTTGTTTTTTGTCTTTTTCATATTATGAAACCCGAAAAGGAATATAAGAATGTTATAGTACAGTGGCAGAAATGAGAATCACGAGCGAGTTAACCATTTCCAAGTGCAAGGAACATACCTATGCTCAATGCAAGGAAATGCATGCAAGATATGGATGCTTGAGGGAATTTTCCTCCAGGGATAAAGTGTCAAGTCGCAAAAGCAGAAAATTCTGGGGTTGGTGACTCTTCGAGACTGCATACAATTGGATTATACAACAACAAGTTGTAGTTGAAATTAGGCCCGAAAAGCACAAGCGGTCAATATGATATGTAGACACAACTTAACACATAAACGAGGGATCCCCACATGTATTAGATAGAATAAGAATGAGAATATCATATGAGGCTTCAACACAAAGTCATGGTGAGATAAACAATGCTCCTGAGCCTATAAAAGTATTTCAGCATGGATGCCAAACTGCAAAAAAGGTTCTAACAAGGGAACCCATGAACGGTAGGATCTACCACGTGAATTACAACACTTCCAAATAGAAAATAAGGTTCTATGTCACATCTCAATGGGGTTGATCCTAAGGTAAAATGAAATAGGAAATGAATAATGAAAGAATGCATGAAGGGGAAAATATAACCTATATGCTAGTTTTGAGATCATTACATGTCAGAACGGATCGACATGGAAGAAAAGGTACCAAATAAAAATTCCTTCAAAGTCTCGTATATAATACCAAAAACACTCACACAGAAGTTAATAATTCCAATATAGAAACCTTTGATAAAAACAAGTATTATGGGATACGGAACTTGAAAACAAGAWACCTTAAAAGTACAATATGTAYAGAGYAATGTTTTWTGGCCTTAYGGATTATGCATCATAGTGYTCYAGGTAGATCTCGTTGCTAGGCTCRGGCCAAGGGTTTCTTTRGTAACAAACMTGTAAATTTTCCAGTTCAGGAAGAGGTTGAAAATCCCTAATCATAGMTMCAAGGATAACCTCGTTTGAAGGAAACTCAACATCCATGAAACCGRGGCTTGTCAACACACAAACACCRGGGCTCGAGGTCTTCCWAACAACAAKATYGTACTCAAKAGGAAAAACACATTCCCTAGGAACAAAAGGGGGAAGTRAAGGATTACATGTCCCCATTGGATACAACACATGATCRATTGTGGAGACCATGTCYYGAGAAGGAAAACATGATTGTAAATATTCCTTCTYAKAAGCAATTGAGCACTGAGGATAAGATGCCASATAATTCACYCGTGGCAGRGAAGATTCTACTCRAACACTAGGAACATACAAAGGGGAAACTTAAGCTACAACCAAACTAGGATGGTGATTATCAGATGAAACTTGATCAATAGTGACAATGCTTCCATTGTGAGGGAAATGCATCACATGAAAGAGCATGGACACCACAACATTCATCGCATATACATAATCAGGCACAAGAAGGATATTAAAGTCCAAAGGGCCTAGCGCCGCTAAAATATCAACAAGGATAGTCTTCCCACTTAACATGATAGGAAACTGAGGAAGAATCCTCAAACATTCACTATGTCTTTTGTCGAAAGCCAGTAGCTCACTAGTCGCTAACACAACCTTGGGAGAACCCAAAGCTTTCCAAGCCAAGGATGATAAAATATTTGCAGAGGATCCTTCATCTACAATACATTGGAAAATTTCTTTCAAATAATATTTAAGCATAACCATTATTTTAAAAGGTGCAGAAGAAGGAAGGCAAGGCTCAATAAGATCATTCCAAACAAAGCAAACCATCCTAGGACTTGGAGGGAGCATACTCAAAGAGAGTGGAATGCCCCCTTTTTCAAAAGGTACTAAACAGGAAATGTTAATTACATGGTAGAAAGATGCATAACTCCCTAAAAGAAGAGTGGGATCGACCAAAAATTGCATTGGAGAGATCACCTCCTTAGACTTGTCACTTTCCAAGAGAAGAGTGGGATCGGTCGAAGATTGCATTGGCACAACCACTTCTTCAACCATTGGTTGAATGGGTTGTTGGGAAACTAAAAATGACTTAGAACTAGAAGGGTTTTCAAATAAGGACCACGGTATCTGTACCACTTGAATATCAGGGAACAAGTGAGTAAGGTGGTCTCCTTCATAAAGCTTACAAGGGAACTTGGGCTTACATCCTATATGTCTAGGGTTCTCAACCATATAAATTCCCCCAGCATGACTTTCAGTGGTCGATGGGTTTCCCCCAACATGAATTGCATTGGATAGGTGCTAATATCCAACATGACTTGAAGAGGGTGGTGACATTTGTCCAATATGACTAGCAGTGACTTGGCTTTCAGTTCCATCATTAATCGCAATGGCTAGTTTCTTGCCCCCAACATGACTAGTAGATGTCGATTACATATCTCCAACATGACTTACAAAGGTTGGTGATAGGTCTCCAACATGATTAGTAGAGGTCGGTGAACTAATTCCAGTATAACTTGTAGTGACTGGACTTTTCTTCTAGCATGACTTGCAGAGGTTGGTTGCACGTCTCCAACATGACTAATAGAGGTTGGTGAATGGATGCTAGTATGACTCGCACTGACTGGACTTGTGCCCCAAGCATGACTTGTAGTGGCTGGTTTCTTGTCTTTAACATGACTTGCAGAGGTTGTTTGCAAGTCTCAAATGTGACTAGCATAGGTTGGTGACTAGATGCCAGTATGACTTGCAATGATTGGATTTTCTCTCCCAACATGGATCACAGAGATTGGTTGTTAGTCTCCAACATGACTCACAGAAGTTGGTGAATTTTTTTTCTTACTCTTCTTCTTCCTATTCCTTTTAGACTTTTGGTTACTAGTAGAAAGACTTTCACCTGAAGAGGGAGAAGGAGAAAGAGTAGAATTTGTTGATGCGGAATATAAAGGATCAACATCCATTTGATTCCCATGACATAAGGTGCTTATTTTAAAAGCATCAAGAGAATTCGGTATATTCAAAGCGGTCCATAACCAAACCGGTAGTCCAACATTCATCCCAGGAATGTTTAAAGTGGCCATAAAGGGGGCACCAATGTTTGAAATAACGGAAAAGCACAAGAATCCCCTTGGGTAGGGGTCCCTTGGTTGGTATCCTCAAGAACTTTGGCCATAACATTCTTATGCACAGGTTCATCCTTTGTGGGATTGTTCATGTCCAAAAACTTTTCACACACTGACTTTGGTGAACCAGCGGTATAAAAACCCGTTCCTTCTAGGAGGCGACTCCACACTTTCAAGACAAATACTAGGGGTCCTTCCCGACCAAAAAGCGGTTGATTGACCACCTTGAATCAATCATCCAAAAGCTATGATATAGACACAACCTAAGGCCAATGATACAAAGTAGCACTCCACTAAAAACTATTCAACCCAACAACTTATCCAACACTTCAACCCAGGTGGATAAGGTTTTGAGTCCAAAGCAATGAAAAAGTGGAAAGGGACCTTCTGGATACCGACACGGGTTGATTACGTCTTGAAACCGATGAATGAAGGAGTGAGAAGCGATTATCCCAACCTCCACTAACTAGCCTTATCTGGTGAAATTGCCCACACTTCGCAGGGCACCCTCTAGCAATACTAAAAAGTGTGGTACAATATCCACCCCATGTACCATGGGAGAACCCCTGCAGTCACCTCTGAGATCCCTAGGAAAATCAACTAAGATCATCAACTCACAGTCAGTGTCTTGGGCGTACAATCGATAGTAAGGATCGAACGTATAGGAAGGTTAACAAATCCTGAAGCCTCGAAATCACCACCTCTCACGGAGGTAAGAGCACTAACGAAACCCCAATATATGATCTCTCCACTATGCTCAGTTAAGCTTCAGAGGGGTTATCTCCTTGGCTCTCATTCATGTGACCTCATGTTTCAATCCTCTGTTAGAGGAGCTTCCCATTTATACTTATACTAAAGTTGGGTTTGAACTATCCCTAGCTCAGACTCCTATGTTTTTTCAATGGCCTTGGAGATTTATCTCTCCAATCATAATCCAAGGCCCTGACCCTAAACTTGTTTGTGAACCCTAGAAACAAAGTCTAGTTAATTTTTGTTAGTGTGCGTTTTAGTGGTTGTTCTTACTCAAAGGGTACAGAAGTGCAATTGATGTTGTTTGAGACTCTTTAAAAAATGAAACTTATAATAACACTAGCAAAGAAAACTTTACACTAATTATTCAATGAAAAAGAGTTTCAAAAAAGAAAAATGCATGAACAATCCTTCAAACCTTGAAATGCAAATTTTTCCTTTCATGATGCAAAATGCACAATGCAACTTTTAAGAGAGACAAAAGAAGAAAACAAAAGGATTTTCTTTCTTATTTTTCTTTCTAAATTCTTTCAAGATGAGAATAAAATAAAACCATATGTTAATATCTTTTTCTTTTTCAAATAATAATGCAAAACAATGCAAAGAAAGAAAGAGACCTAACTAGCAAAACACTAGGGTTTTTTTTGTTTTCTTCTTATTTCTACCAAAACAAAACCAACAAAAGATGCTAAAAGAAAGAAAAATTTTGTGTTTTTATGTTTGAAAAATCCAAGAAAGCACCAAAGAAAAATTTTGAACCCAAATAAAAACTCAATTTTCAAAAATGACCACAACAGCGACTAGAAAATCGAGATCTTGAGAACAAGACTAGTCTTATAAAAGTACAATCCAAGAGATCAAAGAAAGAAAATAAGCTTCCAATTTTTTGTTTTTATTTTCCAATATGATACTTTATCCACCTACCAACTCCCAAAAAAACATTTAGCCAAAACGGATTCCAAATGACCCCTCAAACAGTCAAAATAGGGCCCAAAAAAGGTTGAAAAATAGTGAAAAAAATCACCTTTTAGGGGTTGTACGCGGGTTGCTCCATTGTAGGTCGCATATATAAGATTATATACATGAATTTGGTCAAGAAAACTCACATATGTACATGATTGTACTCAAATAAACCCGTGTACACCCAAAAAAAACTACAAACCTGAGGGAGGAGGGTTGGAAGACTCATAAAAGATCAAGGAAATCAAGAGAATGTTGAACCAAGGTTCAAAAAACAAAAAAAGATTCAAAAAGAAATGAAAAAAGCAAGCACCCTTAACGAACCAAAAGGGAGAATCCCTAGTATGGTCACCAATTCTATTATATAAATTTACGTCCTATGGTTTTTGGGTCATAACCACAACAGATCAAAAGCCAAGGAAACTTCTCATAGAAAATTCTCACCATAGTAATTTAAAAATAGCAAGTAAAAATAACTACTTACAGTAACTAACTTTTGGAAGATATGAAGGAGAGCATACCAGAAATCATATTTTTTAAGTAGATCTCGTTTAAGTTATTTTTCCTTGAGATGCCTTCAAGACAACCCCCTGAAAAGCCTGCAAACAAAGAAGTATGAAACTACAAATAGGTAGTTACCTATTAACTAACTAAATATAACTAGTTCAATTTAGAAGCTAGATTCAAAACAAGATACATATAATATTATACAAAACATGAATCAACACAAAATATGGACAAGAATGTGATCCAGATTCAGATCCAAGAGCTTGATAGGACTCGAAAAGGCTTAAAAATAAAAATTCTCGAAATGGCTTTAAAACTGACGTGTGCGTAGGCCTCATCAATACGAACCCAACGCAACTTGAATAAGCTCAAATTGACATCGTATCCTCTTGATATCGTGTTCTATTCATTTCACCAAATAGGCAAAAAGTCAACAAGGTCAAATTCAACGTTGACATCAGCATGTATGACAGGTGACATCAGCATGCATCATGATGACATCATCATGCTAATGTGGCATCACTATGAGGTGACACGTGTCACCCATTTTTGTCATTTTAGGGCTGAGCTGGCATGTATGGACTTGACATGTGCCACCGTACGGATGACACATGGCAGTCCGTAAAGTGGTGTGGCCCTACGGAAGATGGACACATGGTGTATGGCTAGCTAATGTGTCGGAGAGGTGGCAGGTGACCACGCGTATGGCTTGCAGATGTGTTGGATAGGTGACAGGTGACTGGGCATATGGTTGGTCGATGTGGACCAATCTTGGGCTGCCACGTGGCCCAATCAAGTGGTGCCATGTGGCACCCTACAGATGCCCAATGACGACTAGGTAAAAATTTTGTTAGGTCAGGAGGTTCAAACCTCCAACCTCTTCGGGCGCCAACGCCTTAACCACTAGGTGCTAACTGACTGGACTACGGGTGTTGCTTGCATCAGATTCGGCACATTGTTATTTTATGTTGACCGTTGCGGAGATATGGGGGTTAGCCCCGGTCGGCGATGGCCATCCCTGACCGACCAGGGGCTTAAATGCTCGAAGATACACCTTTGATAGCACATGGGTGCACTGGGGTTTGGCCACATGGCCACTACCATAAGACCAGGATTGGGATCTTAGGGGGCCAACGCTCAGGAGTTAAGCCACAGAGCACATGGAGCACGCCCATAGGACCAGGAGCTAGCACAAAGGGGGTTGTGCCCCAATAATTTTTCAAAGTGGGTTATAAACATTATATTAGTGGATTTTTATGATTTATTCAGCTAATATTGGAGATTTTTTGCCCTTTTGGGGGATATTGGGCCCTTTTTTAGACCACATCTTGGGAGGAAGTTGGGAGATGGTTACCAACTTTAGATCTATATAAATCAGGCCTTCTTGAGGCCATGGGGACGATCAGTGGTGGTTTAGAATAGGTTTATGTTGTCGGATTGTTGAGCCAAAAGCCATTGTCATGTAGGGAAGCTATTGAGGAGCGCACCTTTGCGGGCCATTTCTGGGAGCCTCATTAATCTGATTTGGGTGCCGTCAGTTTTGATGGGTTCATGAGATCTGGTAGAACACGACTAGCTCATTGTTGTAACCTTTTGTCATTATCATGATGTACTTGAAAATATTTGAACAGAAATAAGAAAAGCCCACTGAGAGAAGGCCCGGAGACGTAGGCAAAATTGTCAACTCTGTTATCACATTGGTGTATATGGTTTGTTGTTGTTTATGATTTATTTTAGATCTCCATGTGTGTATATGGCTATCATAATTCTTCTATAACTTCTTCCTCTTTCTTTAAGCTTCCTAATCGGTTAATCAACGCATGCATAATAACTCAACCATAGTCGTGTAAAATATCTTTTCGAATCAAGTGGTATCAGAGCTAATTGACATTTGGAATTTGAGTTTTTCATGTTAACCAGGGAAGAGCTCATCTCAATGGAGAAAATGGCATCTACAGGAGGAATTTCTCAAGATAAGAATGAATTCATAAATTCGGTGTTTTCCCTGGCCGAAATGGTGAAAGTGTTGTATGAAGACTACTTGGAATGAAAGAGCTTGGTTCAAGTGAAAGATTCAAAGAGCAACAAAGACAAAGAAGGATTGAAGGAAGTGCCTTCTACATATATTTCAGAAAATGACTCTAAGGTATGCAGTGAAGGTTATTCATCAAACTCTCCTTGTTCCCATTAAGATGGTTTGGTGCATTTGAAAAACATACAAGAGGTATAGGTTTGAAATTGCTAACCAGGATGGGTTATGAAGGAAAGGGCCCTAGAATTGAAGGCCAAGGTATTGTTAATCCCATAGAGGTTGTGGAAAGGCCTTGATATTTGGGATTGGGATATGGCAAAGTGGATCTTGAAGCATCCTCCAAGATTGGTTACAAAACTTCAAAAGTAAGTAATGCTTCAAATGGCCAATTTAAGACATTGCAGAAACACTCCACGAAGGGAAATGGCGTATCACTCCAGGATTGTGGTAGTGAATGCAAGTCAACTTCAAAGCAAAGTGAAGATCATCATGGAAGGTACAATGGCCATGGTTTTTCTAATTCTCTTTTTTATTATAAATCACATAATCATGTAATCTGGAACTTGTGGAATCTTTATCCATGTACTTATTGTCATTCACCCAAGCATTGTGTTGCCAAGTGTTGGAAGAGATAAACTTTGTACAGGAAACCTATGTCGACCAGGATGGAAGAAAGACATAAAGACTCAACTCCACAATGGAA
The DNA here is from genome assembly GCA_000966675.3 of Picea glauca. NCBI lineage: Eukaryota > Viridiplantae > Streptophyta > Pinopsida > Pinales > Pinaceae > Picea > Picea glauca. The sequence goes on from JZKD02S0950014.1 coordinate 627,038, forward strand.
GAAAGAGAAGGGTAAACAGGTCTGGATGAAAAAAACTCAGTGCACGTTTTGCAATAGGAGTGGACATCAAAAGGGTAGTTGTTGGAAGCTTAATCTGGAGCTTCGTCCAAGGAAGGAAAAAAGGATTGTGCAATTACTCATGAAGGAAGAAGGATTACTAGTGAAGCAAGAGGAACATCGTGAAGGAAAGAAACTAGCCACTTGGTTTTGCCAGAAGTGGATGTCTCAACTTCATTGTATTTTGCTTCCATTAATGTAATCACACATGTTGAAATGATGACCTGTTATAACATCATTTTTGTACAACATCGTGTTTTGTTTTCATCCTTATGAGTATGTAATCAATAAAAGTCCATTTTTGTAATTTTTTGGGGACCAAAAGTTCCTTTAATCAAGAGGTGTGATCCAGATTCGGATCCAGGAGCTTGATAGGGCTCAGAAAGGCCTAAAAATCAAATTTCTTAGAATAGATTTAAAATGGACGTGTGTGTAGGCCTCGTTGATACAAACCCAACGCAACTTCAATGGGCTCAAACAAACTTCGTATGCTCCTAATATCGTGTTCTATTTGTTTCGCCAAAATGAAAAAAGTCAACCAGGTCAAAGTCAATGTTGACATTAGCATGTACGACAGGTAATGTCAGCATGCATCAGTGATCCAGATTTTATGAGCAGAATGAAATGAATACATATTATTAACAGATTCTTAACACAAAATAACAGAGATACAGTAAAATTGGTTTTCTATTCATTAATAAAATAAGCTAAAACTATAAAATGCAGCGGAAACAAGCTTGCTAGAATGGTGGCAGCTTATCTCTGAGAAGAGATGTGACGGTTGCACTCATTCGCAAGAAGATGATTACAATGAGGATCTCAAGGCCTTTTACAATAAACAGGAATTCCAAAAACCCTAGACATCCAAAAACCTAACCCTAGGAGATGAAGCGCCAAAAGTCATGCGGGCCCCGTTTGGGTAAGTTAGTACATTAACTTCATGGGGTCGTAACTTTTGCATACGATCTTTGTTTTAGGCGTATGATATCCTGTTGGAAAGGTATCATCGAGGAGATTCATTTTGGGGTCTCAATCATGCTATAGGATGTTATTGAGAAGCTCGATCCCGAAAAACCTTCATTTAGGCCCTCAAAATGGCCCCGGAAGTGAAAACTGCTAAAAATTTGAAATTGCCAAAATTGCCAGAAAATTGTTTTGAGCCAGTTGGAAAAGGTGAGTGGTCACCGATATCCATCTAGATCAATCCTCCCTCCTTAGGAATTAATGTTCTCCATTGCGTTGAGTTCCCCCATCAGATGAGGAAATTTCTGTTGAATTTGGCCCTGGGTGAGCCACTTGCCTTGGTGTAGGAGCTTCCCTGCTTTGACGACATGATAAAGTTGGATCCTTTGATATCTAGTTCCCTTGATCTATGTGTCCACAATCTGATCATTGGATGCCTGTTGGATGTATTTGGGGTTGAGCTATGTTGGTGTCAACAGTTATGCTACGTCTGAGGTGTCCAATAATGGTGGGAAATAAGGGCAAAGGAGATCCACATTGAACACTGGGTGCAGGACAAGGAAAGGAGAAATGTTGAGCTCAAATAATTATCCCCCATGGCCTTGGTGATGGTGTACGACCCATAACAAAGTGGGCAAATCTTCCGATGGGTTCCTGTAAGGCGTTCTTTCTGCAAGTGCAACCAAACTTTGTCTCCCACCTGAAACTTATGTGGCACCCGATGTTGATCATGGCGTTGTTTGTACTTATCATTGGACTTATGTAGGATATCTTGAACCTGTTGGTGGATGTGTTGGATCTTCTTAATGAACCGAGTGGCTTTGTCAGCTTCAGTTGGAACAGGAGATGAGTCAGTCAAGGTGATCGCAAGGGAAAGTGCAACATCTATGGGACCCAATGGTTGGAATCCCAACCCCACCTGAAAGGGGTTGTGGCCGATTAAACTATGCAGGGATCGGTTGTAGATATATTGGACATAGGGAAGGCCCTCATCCCATGTGCGAGGGTGCTTTGAATTATACATGCGAAGGATATTCACAACCATTTGATTTACAACCTCGGTTTGGCCATCTGAATGGGGGTGGAAGGTCGTGGATTTGGTTAGCTTGGTGTCCACCAGTGACCAGAGGCTCGACCAGAATGTGTTGAGAAATCGAATGTCCCTATCTGAGACAATGGTTTGTGGGAGTCCAAAATGTACCTTGACTCATTCGAAGAAGAGCTTGGCAGTGGCCTCTGCTGTGATGTTCTTCTTGCAGGCAACCAGAATCGCCATTTTAGAAAAGTGGTCAACAACCACAAAAACACAATCATTTCCCCACTTGGTGGATGGGAGGCCCGACATGTAGTCCATTGAGATGGATTCCCATGGCCTGTCAGGAGTAGGAAGAGGAGTGTACAGGCCTTGTTTCTTAGTGGTTGGTTTGGCAATAGTGCAGGCAGTGCAGGATCTGATATACTTGTTGACCTCCTGTCGGAGTTTCGGCCAGTAGAAATGTTTATGTAGCATCGCCACTGTCTTTTCAACATCGAAGTGTACTGCCACCTGACTGTAGTGGGATTCCTAGATCAGCTTCTCTTGCTCACTTGATGGAACACAGATATGGCCTAGACGATACAGCAACCCATCATGAAGATAGAAATTATTGACAACTATGTTTGCACCCAACATTTGATAGGTGGTGGCGAAGTCTGCATCTGGCTCATAGAGTTGGGGCCATCCAAAGGTTTCATGGCCGCAAGATTCTAGCACCGTGGTGAGTGCTGCGACCGGTGGTCTACTGAGGCAATTGGCGATGCAATTGGTGCTTCATGTTTTATACTTGATGTTGAGGTGGAATTGTTGCAAGTATGTGGACCACTTTTGATGGCGGTCATTCTGCAATTTTCCTTGTGTCTGCATAAATTGCAGTGGCTTATGATCAGTGTGGATGACTGTATCCTTCCCAATAATGTAATGTCTCCACTGGCGGCAGGCTTGCACAATGGAGTACATTTATTTGTCGTAAGTACTTACGGATAGCATCGGATAGTGTCTCACTATGATAGGCCACGGGGTGGCCATGCTGAGTGAGAACAGCACCCACAGCATAGTCTGAAGCATATGTCTCGATCTCAAAGGGATGTTGCAAGTCTGGTAGTGAAAGTACTGGGGATGAGCACAAGCGCTGCTTCAAATTATTTAACGCTTGTTGTTGGGACCGGCCCCATGCAAATTCTGCCTTACCATCACCCCTGGTGATTTGGCTGAGGGCCCATGCAATATGGGAGAATCCCAACACAAACTTGCGGTAGAAATTGGCAAGGCCCAAGAAGCTTCGAATCTCAGTGAGTGTGGTTGGGGCTGGCCAGTCACGGATGACTTGGATCTTGGCTGGATCCACATATACACCATGTTGATCAATGTTGTAGCCTAGGTAATGGACCCTGTCCATGTCGAAGGAGAATTTTCCAAGTTGGCGTATAGCTTGTGCTGTCGTAGGGTGTGCAGAACCTGTTGAATATGCTGCAAGTGTTCGGCCCAAGTCTTGTTGTAAATGAGAATGTCATCCAAATACACCACTACAAAATTATTGGTGAATGGTTGGAGGATATCGTCCATCATCCTCATGAAAGTGGTTGGAGCATTTGTCAAACCAAAGGGCATGACCAACCATTCAAAAAGGATTTCCTTTGACTTGAAGGTGGTCTTCCATACATCTATCTATTCTATCGGGACCTAGTGGTAGCTATACTTTAGATCAATCTTATTGAATTATTTAGCCCCCGTGAGTTGATCAAGGAGGTTGTCAATTTGGGGAATTAGGTACTGGTTTCTAACTGTGATTTTATTCAGAGCTTGGTAATCAAAGCAGAGTCGCCAGGTTCCATCTTTCTTTTGTACTAGCACGATTGGGCTCCCACAAGGTGATGAGCTGGGACAGATGTGCCCTTTGTGGAGCAGTTCTTGGATTTGTTGCTTGATCTCCTCATTCTCTAACAGAGAGAGATGATATACTAGCCCATTGGGCAGCGGTGCACCAGGGGTCATATCTATAGGGTGCTTGACCTAGCAGTGCAGAGGTACCCCAGTAGGTGAGGAGAAGATATCTGAGTATTCTTCCACGACCTTATCTACTTGCTTTTGTTGTGTGGAGAGGTCATCCACAGAGACCCTAGATGTGGCTGTGATCGTTCGCTTATTTTGAGAGCGAATAATGAAGAAGACAAACTTCCCCATCTGAGAGATGAACATCCTGCATTGCTTAGCAGAGATCAAGGAAATAGCACTAGGTGGGACTGCCTCAGGTATCCTGTACAATTTCCTATTCAAAGTAATAATAACACTATGAGGCCTAGATTCATATACAGCGTGATGTTTCCATAAATAAGGTTGTCCCAAAATAACATCACAAACTTTGAGAGGAGCAACATCACACAATACCTCGTCTTTGAAGGGCTTGATGTCGTATGGAAATCGACACTGTTGGCTGACGCAGAGATTGCTTCCTTGTAAGAGCCATCCAATGGTGTAGGGTTGTGGGTGAGGCATTGTGGGCAGGGCCAGCTGCTTAATGACCTCTTTAGAGATGAGGTTCTTATGGCTACCGCTATCAACGATGAAGTGCAGCAGGGTGCCTTTTACCCACATTTTTGAATGGAAGAGGAACTCTCCTTCTTCTAGCTCGTCTGGTTCACCAGGCTGGAGCTTGGTGGTAGAAATGGTGGCACTAAGTTATGCGTCAATTATTCATCTTCCCCTTTCTGGTTCTAGCTCAGAGTTTGAATCCTCATCTGATTCAGAGGCTTTCACTTCGGCCACCAGCGACTGCTTTGAACGACAATCAGCAGTGTTATGCCAAGGGCTCTTATGGAAGTCACACCACTTCCTGGAATCTTTCTTTGTCTTTCCAGTGTCCTTCTTTGCTTGTGGCTTAGATTGGTTGTCCTGATACTATCTATCTTTGATCTATCCTTTGTTCTGTGGGTTGGGGCCGCCCTTTCCTGGATTTTTTGGTGAGGGGTTCCCAGGCCCAAATTGTCGCGTCTTTTGTTTGAGCTTCTGCTCGATTTTGACGGCATATTGGTAGGCTGCGCCCAAGGATGAGATGTATAGAAATTCCATTTCAGTCTAAATGTATCTATGTAGAGCACCGTGATACTTGAGCACCATATGTCGCTCTGAATATTTGATACCCAACTTGGTGCGCAATGTATGGAAGATATTTGGGAAATCTGGCACTGCATGGTCTCTTTCTTTCCGCAGTGTCGTCCATTTGGTATATAAGTCATCATAACTTCTGACAGGGTAGTATTGTTCCTTAATAGCATCCCTGAAGGAATCCCAGGTGGTTGTGACTGTAAATAATGAGGGTTCCTTTGTTTCCTTTTGTTCACAGAACGTTTCCCACCAATCTTTGACATGGGGGACGGCTTTGAGGAGCGCAAAAGTAATATTTTCTCTATTTGAGAAGTTATGGACAGAAAAATAACCTTATAGAAGATTCAACCACTTGTCTATAGGATCTGCATCTATCTAACCTTCAAATATAGGAATATCAAAGTTTATTTGTATCTTGAAGGGGGTGGCGCCTCCGCTCAAAGAAGATGCCTCGCCTGTTGGTAGTCGCTGAAGGATTTGTGCGAAACTATCCATCATCTCCTTCCTCTGTTGCATGAGGGCTTCCTCAATCAATAGTTTGAAAGGATATCATGTCCCATCATCTTTCTTTTCTCTTGCCATTAGAGGTCACTTGGGCGTGTGAGATCTTTTTTCCTCAAGAGAAACAAGCTCAAGACCCAACTCTTTGTACTCTGACCTCGTTGGGGACATGCATTAAGAAGACAAGGGGAAGACCGCTTTGATACCACTAATCCATATTTTATGAGAAAAATGAAATGAATACAGATTCTTAACACAAAATAACAGAGATACAGTAAAACTGGTTTTCTATTCATTAATAAAATAAGTTGAAACTGTAAAATGCAACGGAAACAAGCTTGCTGGAATGGTGGTGGCTTATCTCTGAGAAGAGATGTGACGGTTGCGCTCATTCGCAAGAAGATGATTACAATGAGGCTCTCAAGGAATTTTACAATAAACAGGAATTCCAAAAACCTTAGACATCCAAAAACCTAACCCTAGGAGATGAAGCACCAAAAGTCATGTGGGCCTCGTTTGGATAAGTTAGTACATTAACTTCATGTGGTCGTAACTTTTGCATACGATATTTGTTTTAGGCATATGATAGCCCGTTGGAAAGGTTTCATCTAGGAGATTAATTTTGGGGCCTCAATAATGTCATATTATATCATTGAGAATATTGATAACGAAAAACTTTCATTTAGGCCCTCAAAATGGCCCCGGAAGTGAAAACTGCTAAAAATAGTAAATTGCCAAAATTGCCAGAAAATTGTTTTGAGCCAGTTGGAAAAGGTGGGTGGCCACCGATAT
>JZKD02S0950014.1:687148-715492 GCA_000966675.3 Picea glauca
TGACTATATATTTCAACGTGAAGTGATCTGTAAACATTTTAAAGTGTCCTCCCAACAGGTAGTGGTGGAATTTTTTCAATGCATACACCATGGTTGATCCTTCTCTCTCAGTAGTGGTGTAATTAATTTCAACTGTAGATAGCTTTATGCTAGCAAAAGATAATAGGTGGTTGATCTCCCCTTCTCCCGGTTTTTCCAATACTTCTCCCAATGCAATAGAAGACACATCTACGTGTACGTGAAACTCTTTTCTCCAATCTGGAAAAATCAAAATGGGCGCAGTGACCATCTTCTATTTTAGCGTGTCGGAGCTCTGTTGGCATTCGTCTGTCCAGCCAAACTAGCAATCCTTCTTCAACAGCTTCTCCATCGGTGTTGTGATTTGGGCATAGCCTTTAATGAATTTCCTGTAATAGCCAGTATGTACTAACGCACTGCATAGTTGTTTGACTGAAGTAGGAGGTGGAAAATCAACTATAATTTCAATTTTAGATGGATTAACCAGCAATCCCTGCTTGCATACAATATGGCCTGATAACACTCCAAATGGTGAGAAGAAGATGCACTTCTTCAGATTCAAAGCAATTTGGCACTGCCTTCATTTATCCAACATTCATAGACATTCAATATGATTTTTCAACAAACTAAACACAGTCCAGTCATCAAAATATGCTTCTAAAAATTTATGCAAAAATTCTTTGAACGCTTCGACCACCACCCTCGAAAATATGGTTGGGGCATTCTTCAGTCCAAATGGCATTATTGTATATTGGTAGGATCCCCATGCTGTGGAAAACGTGGTCTTGTGGTGGTCCTCCTTAGCAATTTGGATCTGATCGTATCCTGAAAATCCATCTATAAAAGAATATACCTTCTGGCCTCCCACGTTGTCTAATACTTCATCAGTGAATGGTGTAGGGAAAGGGTCATGCAGATAGGCATCATTCAACTTTCTGAGGTCCACACATATCCTGATTTCTCTTGTCTTCTTGTATTGTACGACCATAGAGTTAATCCACTCCGACTCTTGAATAGGTTCAATAATCTCTGCTTCCAGCATTCTGTCGAGCTCAATCTTCACGTTTTCCTTATATTTCGGGTTCAATCTATAGGGTCTTTTCTTGACTAGCTTCACACCTGGTTTCAAAGGGATCCTCATTTCTCCCATAAGACCTTTGATACTCTTCATATCAGTGAACTTGGTCAGAAACAAGTCCTAATACTCGTGCAGTAACTCTGTAATCTTTTCAATGGTAGCAACATCCCAATAATCTCAAACATTGGCAAGCTTCGGTTTCTCCTCTGTCCCAATGTTGACTTTTTTAATCTTGATTGGCTGACCAATAAATGGTAGCTCAACTTCTGGTCCTTCCACATTTCTTTGGCCTTCTGTTTCAGTGATGTTTACCTTCCTGGGATCATCATCATCATCAGCATTGATGTTGTAGCAACTCTGCAATTTATGGAGAGGCGCAGTCCATTCGTCCTCTTCTTGTTCCATAGGCAGGCTAGATGCTTCCTTGAATACCTTCTTTTTCACAATCTGTAATGCTTGGTATACTAAAGGATATTCACTTTCAAATAAAAAGGTGGTTACAAAGTTCTGAATCATACCTTCCCAATCTGTAGTGTCGAGGCACAGCTCCACTTGAAGGTACCAGTTGATAGGGGTAGTGTCCAGTGTGTTAATGAATTTGTGCACCCATTGTTCTCGAGGAATGTCACTCTAGGCCTCTTCATAGCTTCCCACATGGTACTTTGGGAAACTTCGACCGATATATCTTACTTCGCAACTTACTACTTGTGCTGAGAATCGCGTTGTCATCAAAGTTCAGCATTGGGTATAGTTTGTGATATTTCTTTTATGTGTCCCCCACCATCTTGCTGGTGTGGATTTCAGGGCCTCCTCCATTTCCAACAATCTCTGTTGTATTGGTACACTTGTTTCAAAATCTAATAGGAAGGCTTCTAAAGGGTTCAGACCATCAAATGTGGGTAAGTTACTCACTGTTGTGCCGATCCAGCGAACTTCTCTAGTTAATCTAGCACATCTTCTAGTAGATACTTCATACATCTGGTTCTTCCAGTTCTCCAGTGCTTCTTCTAAATCTGATGAGCATGCGATGTCACTTCGCCAGCTTAGGTTCCCATCGGTTGTAGGGTTGATGTAATCTTGTTGTTTGGATGTTAGTTTGTAGATATTTTCCAATTAGTATGCATGATCTTCTTCTTTGATGGGCTCTATGTATCGTGGACCTTCATCTGGATCTAAGGGTGCAATGACCCTAAGGCCATCTCTTTCAAATGTCATACGTATTTTCTTCAAATCAACAACAGTGGAATTGTTGAAGGCCCAATCAATTCTTAGTAATGCAGGGTAAGGGCAGTTGTCATCAATAATTTCAATTACCTCAAAATCTGCAAAGGTTCTAACTCTGTCAAAGTCCACAGGGACATGCTCCAATCGTCTGAATGGGTTGACAGCTTGTTGATTAGCCATCCTAATTCTAATAGGGGAATAGATCAACCTCGGTTTTCCCATTAGTGCCCAAGTTTACTTCGTCATGACATTGAACTCCGACCCTAAGTCGAGGACCACATAGTCTATATCATACTCTCTTATTTGAGCATTCAAATGTAATTATTTATTTGTCCTTCTCTTCTTACCAATTTGGTGTACTACCATATTCAGTAAGGGGTCTATCTTCCCTAGCTCATACTACCTGATTAAGTTTTGTAGTTCTTGCACAGCGTTCTCATCCTGAATTAACTTAATACAAGTGTATAAAAATTCAATGAGCTTACTAACCTCTTTTCCTCCTTTTGGCGAAGCCGACTGATCAAATGCTTGAGGCATCCCATATTCTCTGATTTATGGTCGTGTTTTGGAGGAAGAACTTGGATCTACTTTGAACTCTTGCCTTGCTTCCTCAAAGATTTGTCTTTCTTTCTTCGCATCAAAATTTTGGGTCTTCTCTACAGCTTTCCTAATGCCTGAGTCTTTTGTGATATTTCCTTAGGTCATTCCATCCGCTCCTACCGTAGCACCTCCTCGAGTAATAACAACAACTCTAGGATCTTCTCCGCAAGGTTCAGCATAGATCAATTTCACTTGTGGGTTCTTCTAGGGTCCTCGTCTTTCCTGAAGCTTGGATAACAACACAAGGTAGTCCTCAATGACATGCTCGAAGGAGTTGCAATAACTGCAAGTGGTACAAGGGTTTTGATGGTCCCTTGCTAAATGTCCTGGTTGTGCGCAGTTATAACAGATTATTTGTTCTCGGCCTCGACCCATTCCTCCTCCCCATCCTCGTCCTATGTATCCACTATGAGGATTCAAGTTTCCTCTTCCTGGGGAGTTATACTGTGCATTGTTTCCTTCTTGATGTACTTCACCTTGGATCTTGTATATGTCTATTGATCTTTCATGCATGAGATCACAAGCTTTGCAATCTCTATCGTCATGCCCTACTGATTTACAGAATGTGCAATAAGTGTCTGAATGTATTTCTGCATGTAATAGCACTCACCAGGGTGATGTCGATTTCTGCATACTTCGCACCAAGGTAAGGTGACTTGCTTCAAGGGGCTCAGAGCTCCAAAAGCCAAGTATTCATTGAATAGAGGGCAGTGTTCCTTGTCATGACCTTCTGATCTGAATCTAACACACCAAATGTCTTCTCTTTTGTCTTTTCCCTTGTCTTTCTTCATGTCTTCGACCTGTAGAGACAAACTAGTTAGCTGACTCAAGATCTGACTCATACCTGAGCTGGATACTCCCATAGGGGTTAATTCAAGCTTCATGGCGATCTCCAATGCTTCTGTATGTGAAGCAATCTTCTACCGCATTAGAGGGATTCTGATATGTGGTAAGAGAGCAGCGATGAACCATTCTTTGTTCTACTCGTCTGGGATCTTAAAGGTCAATCTTCCTGTAAGGGTCTTGAATCTCTTATCGAACTGCCAAACAAGTTCAGCTACCTTTTGCTTGATCTCTTTTAGCTCTATAATACATTGGGACTCCGACTTAGGTTTATTAAACTCTACAATTAGCGTGTTCTTGATCTCATTCAATGGCTTAGGCTGTGCAAATCCTTGGACAAGCTTCATGTACTATCTCAACGCGTGGTCTCTCAGTGTAGTGCTAAACTAGTTTCTTTTAACAGCTTTGTCGGTAATATTTTTAATGTTCCATACGGCCTCACACAGGAACCAGTGTTGATCAGGATCTTCAGATCCATCTCCTCTAAATATAGGGAACCTCATCTCATCTACCATGGAGTTGCCTAGGTTTCCTATCTGAGTGGATGTTGAGCTCCTAGTAATAGTGCTATGCGAACTCTAGTGATTTGGAATGTTATAATTACTTAGTGTTTCCGAAACAACAGGAGGATTGATATTACTTACTTTAGTAGCCTGCACAATTCCTGAGGTTTCTGGCTCATTTCGGTGAAGTTCTTCGGCTGCTTCTTCCTCTGGCCCCATGGGTTCTGAATGTTCTTCGTCTGTCAGATCTGCCTCTTCTCCACTGTAGAAACCCTCTTCCCCGTAGTTTTTCTTAAAGAGGTTCTCAAGGTGAACCCCTTGAAATACTCTTCCATTGCACGTATGTCCCACTTCTATGTCGTTGTCCGAATTTTTGAACATTATCCTTTTCAAATCTTCTCGATCTATTGTATCTTCAAGATGTTCTTCTCATGCAACAGCATCTTGAGTCTCAACTTCAGGACTTGTAAAAAATTTCCTTTGGGTCCTTTAAAGAAATATCTTTCAGCTTGGTTGTATGACTCTACTCTGTCAACAACAAACTCGGTGATATACCCTCCAATGGTACTATCAAACCAGTGATCTACTGCCCTGGATACAACGTTATCAACCCTTTTAACCTTCTAGATCAACATCGATGTCCAAACTACAGGAGATCTAAGTCTTATCTCGAACTGGGTATCTGCTAACCTAGCTAACCAATCATGTAGCTCTTGATGGATCCCTCCAAATAATATCTCATGAATGTCGTTAAAGATATATTTCTCCAACCAATCTTCTATACTAAGATTAGGATTCTTGTTCTGGGCTTCAACGAAGTCCTTCTCTTGATCTTCTATCCACTTTTGAATCTCTGTCTTTGATGCGAACCACCTTGACATTCCCTTACAAATATTCGTTTCCCGGCAATGGAACCATTTGTTAGCACAGGAGCAGACCCAGGGTTCAGCTCCAAGAGCACACCAACAAGCCCTAGCTACTGGCCCTTTCGGAAACACCTACGAAGAAGATGTAGTCTCACCCAAAGAAGCTATGAGGGGATTGCAAGACAAAGATGTCTACAACCAGGGGAATATCAAGTGGATCTATTACAATAGCAATACATCATGCATATATCATTCAACTAGCTAGATCTATCCTTCACAGTTATATATTTTATCTAATACAATAAGGCAGGTAACAATATAACATCGATAGAGATAAAAGCATCAATCACACACACAACAACAGATGTACGAGGTTCATCCTCTCTCTAGGGATACGTCCACAGGAATGTGCTTATCATTCATTAAGGTAAAGCATACAGTTCTTATCTGCGCTCTCAGCTAGCAGATCCTCTTTCTTCTCTCTCTTTCTCTCCCCTTCCTGTGCACCCAGCTGTAGGACTTGACCGTCGCACACAGCAGAAGATCTTACAGTACCAAAAGGCTTGCTCTCTCTCAGCACTTCTCTCTCTCGATACAATGATCCCTCACTCAATACTATAGCTAGATCAACAACAATATTGTACTGCATAATTACCAACAAAACCTAGGCCCTTTAGACCTCTATTTATACATTACAACACCTCACTGACAGCGTTTAGGCCGAACCCTAGGTGCCAAAAACCCTAGATACTAAAACCCTAGGTGTCTAAAACCCTAGGTCAACATGACCCTTATTTCTGGGCTTCGCCAGCCTGTCTTTCCTTCCTTCTCGTGCAGTGCTCCAAAGCATCCATCGGTGGCTTTTTCCTCTTGTTGAGTTTTCCACGATCCATATTCCTTGCTGATCTATCATCCTTGATCTCCTCATCCAATGGTTTGCATTTCCTCGTTTCGCTCCATCTTTTCTGCTCTTTTGCTCACTTTGACCCAGTGACGGTCACTATGTCTCCCGTGAAGTTCACTTTTCACCTTTTCTTCCTTGTTCTTCACTTCCTTCCATAACCAAGGGCCAACATGCCCGCAACACTCACCTGTGACTCATCCCGAGGCACCTCAGATCTGATCCTTCTCTATTTTTGTTCGACTTTGGACTATGCAGTGCAACCCTTGCTTTCTACTTCTTGCCTCCGCCCCATCCTTGTGCAGATTGTCTATTCTATGGCTAGTACCCAGTTTCAACTGCACCTAGTACCTAGACTTTTTTTCTCATGCTTTTACTGAGAGTTGCGAGGCAGCTGGTTGTCATAGTACAACTTCAGTCAACTCCCATTCACCAATCCTTCCTTCCACTCTCCGTTCAATGTCTTCAACTACACAACTCCTCCTTCTATAACATAGGCAATCTCATATGATCCAAGCCAATGCGTTCTGAACTTCCCTGGGTGTTTTATAAACTTACTGTCATACACAAGTACTAAATTACCTTGTTTGAATGCCTTCTTCTTGGTCATGATATGCCTTCTCTCGTTCTTTTTGAACCTGTTGGTGGAATCCTGCGTTGAATCTGTCTTCTTCCAGTTCAGCCAACTGTGAGAGCCTTTCCTGAACAGCACCAGTGTCATCCATGTAAATGTGTTGAACCTACATAAAATAGATCTAGCTAAACAATGATACACACATTTGCAGAGAGAATTGGAAAAAGAAGAAGAAGGAGAGAAAGAATGGAAAGAATTTTCATTAACCGTTGTGAATAATGAATAATTTACACATGATATACTCTGTATATCTCAATGAGTTCGACTTGAGGTGAACCAAGTCACGATAGTGGTGGCCTAGAGTGATCTGGACACACACCAGCAGTTACGGGAGTGAACTGCCACCTATTCTAGTCTATCAGGCAGTTACGGGAGTGAACTTCCACCTAGTTGAGTTAACTAGTCAACTAGTCTTCAGTTAACTGACTGAACAGAAAGTAGTGAGGAGATAACTCAAGGAATCAAGACTAATGCACCACTCTGGTGATGATACCAAGGCAAGGTCGAATTAGCATGGTGATGATCCCAATGTTGCATGGTGATGATCCCAATGCAAAATCTAAACTCAACTCAACTAGTCAAACTGAAGTGTGAACTGAAAGAGAATATTCTCCAGGTGGAATATTCTCTCCTAAAATATAGAAGACTGGATAATGACTAATTATAACTAATAAACAAATAAAAACCTTAGGAAAAAGAAATCCTAGGTGTGTCTGAAGTAACTCCAACACCCCCCCTAAACATCACTATGGTGAAAATAAAGATTGGGTCCCGGTAACGAGGCCATGTTAGGTACCCAAGTAAAAACGATACACTAAAAATAAAGTGAGGAAAGAAGGAAAACCTCATGGGAAAACCCCCCCCTCAAGGCACAATGTATGTAAAAAAAAGGAAGAACTACAGTTGCTAGCCAACTGTGTCCTTCACTCCATGACGACCTCGCAGAGAATGGAATTTCTGCTCAGTGAAGGTCTTGGTGAAAATATCTGTCGTCTGTTCTACTGAAGGACAGAACTGTAAGTTGATGATCCCCTCGTGTACTAAGTCCCAAATGTAGTGCATCTGGATCTTGATGTGCTTCGTCCGCTGTCTCTGAATTGGATCTCTGGAGAACTTCAGAGTGCTCTGGTTTTCACACCAGATGACGATCGGCCAATGAAACTGAATGCCCAACCCAATGAGAAAATGTTGTAGCCACATAGCATGAATGGTTATGTTAACTACCCCTCTGTACTCTGCCTTGGCTGAAGATAGAGGAATGGCAGCTTGCTTCTTGCTCGACCAACAAATAGGCCTGGAACAAAGACTGAGTGAGTAACCAGATGTGGACTTACAATCAATGTTATAGCCAGCCCAGTCAGAATCAGTAAAACCAATGAGATCTAATGTAGAATATACTGCATAATGAATCCCAAAGGTGATGGTGCCATGTACGTATCGAAGGATACGCTTTGCAGCTTTCCAATGTAGCTCATGCGGCTCCTGCATGAACCTAGAAACTGCACCAACAGCATATGAGAGGTCTGGTCTGGAGTGTGTGAGATATAACAAGCTCCCCACTAGCTATCTGTACAGTGTGATGTCAACTTGTGGAGTCTCCTCGCCATCCTCAAGTTTGACTCCTGATAGGAAAGGAGTTGGAGCAAACTTGCAGTCTGTCATGTGAAATCTCTCAAGGAGATCTCGTGCATACTTGGCTTGAGATAGTTTGGCACATGATGCATCCTGACTGATCTCAAGTCCAAGGAAGAAGTGTAGCGGACCCATGTCCGTCATTAAAAACCTGTCATGAAGAATCTTCTTGACTGCACTAATCGCTGAAGTAGAGAAATCGGTGATCAACAAATCATCGACATACAGAACTAAAAGTAGAAGTGAATTAGCCATCCTGAGCATGTATACATTCGGGTCTGATTTACAATGTACAAAGTTCTATGACAACAGGTGGGAGTCCATCTTGGCATACCATGCCCTCAGAGCCTGCTTGAGGCCATAAAGTGACTTCTTCAGTCGACAGACCAAAGATGAGTCCTACATAAATCCCTAGGGATGCTCCATGTAGATCTCCTCAGAGATATCACCTTGAATAAATGCATTCTTCACGTCCATATGATGGACTTCCTATCCCTTGGCTACCACAATGGCAAGTACCAATTGTATGGAATCCATCTTCGCTACTGGAGCAAAGGTCTCATCATAGTCAATACCATGAACCTGGTGAAAGCCTTTGGCGACAAGCCTGGATTTGTATCTACTGATCTTCCCATCCACTGCGCTCTTGGTCCTATAGACCCATCTACATCTGATA
Source organism: Picea glauca (assembly GCA_000966675.3). NCBI lineage: Eukaryota > Viridiplantae > Streptophyta > Pinopsida > Pinales > Pinaceae > Picea > Picea glauca. The sequence goes on from JZKD02S0950014.1 coordinate 696,124, forward strand.
AGTTTCCTCCCAAAAGGAAGGGGAACCAGATCCCAAGTCTGGTTGTCGAGGAGGGAGTTGTACTACTCCGTCATGGCAGATTCCCAAAAGGGATTTCCAGCAGCCTCGCCATAAGACTGTGGATTTGAAGACTAAACCAAGAAAAGATTCCTGGAAGGAAATGGCTTAGTGGCATTGAGTGCAATAGGAGGCTCCTCAAAATCAGATCGAGTCCTCCTAGTATTGGCTGGATCACCAACGAGATCCCCTACATCCTGAAGAGTAGTCTATGCCCACTTGGGCCTCTGCTCTGGCTCTGCAACTGCATCTGGATGCTCTGACTCTGCATCTGACTGTACTAACTCTGAATCTGAATCATCTGATTCCTTTGAATTAGAACTCTCATCTGAAGAAGAGTCCGCATGTGCATGCTCATCATCTCGGACAGGTGGAAGAGTGAAGGTGTCTTCATGCGGTTGTTGAGGTACAAGTGAGACACTTTCCTCGAATTGAACACTATGCTCAATGATGAGTCGGTCTGAGGAAAGATCAATAAGCCAATATCCCTTCACACCGTCAGGGTATCCAGCAAAAATTCACTCAGTGCTCTTTGGATCAAGTGCCTTCCTCTTTTCAGAGGGAATTCGAGCCCATGCACGTGAACCAAAAATGTGAAAGTGGGCCACTTCCGATTTGAGGCCTCTCCAAGCCTCGTAGGGGGTCTTATCCTTGACAGATCTATGAGGAGATCTATTTTGGATGTATGTTGCACAGTTAAGTGCTTCGACCCATATTCTCTGTGGTAGTGACTTTGCATACAACATCCAAGATGCCATCTCCTTTAGAGATCTGTTTTTCTACTCAGCAACTCCATTTTGCTACAGAGTGTAGGGAACTGTACGCTGCAACTAAATCCCTGCCTCATGGAAAATATTATGAATCTCATGATTCACATACTCTCCCCCGTTATCAATTCGAAGGACTTTGATCTTCTTTCCGAACTGTGTCTCAACCAAAGCTTTGAAATCTTTGGGGTCTTGAAAGACCTCGGATTTTTGCCTGAGAAAGTAGATACAAGTAAAACGCGAGAAATGATCAACAAAAATGAGAAAAAACCTCGCTTTCCTGATCGATGGATGCGGAAAAGGACCCATGAGGTCACTGTGGATCAAATCTAAAGGTGTGGAAGCTCGCTGAGACTTTTCTTTGACGAATTTCTCTTGAGGGTGTTTTCCGAGAACACATCCCTCGCATACTCCCTTGGAGAAATGTATGTCTGGTAGACCATCAACTAATATGTGCTTGCTAAGCTATTGCAAGTATCTGAAATTCAAATGTCCAAACCTTTTGTGCCATATCCTACTACTTTCATCAACATGAGTAAGCAGTAAAGCAGAATTAGGTTCAATGAATTCAGAAAATGTATACAATCTAGACTAATGATTTACCTGACTGGTTGCAACCCTGGAGTTGGTTTTCATGTCGTATATGTCCATGGAATTTGGTTTGAATATGAATTTCTTTCCGGTGTCAGAATTTTTCATCTGATACACGGAGAGAAGGTTTATAGAAAGCTTGGGAACATGCAGCATGTTCTCGAAGCTTCCGTTGGTGAGTTCAATCCTTCCTTTGTCGGTGACTTCGACAGAAGAGTTGTCACCCGTCAGAATAGGAGGACCTTTGCATGTATCCAAAGAAGAATAGACTACTTTTGAGGCATCCATGTGATGTGATGCACCTGAATCTATGATCCAAGCATTAGGAGAGGAGTTGATTGCCATCAAGGCATGGCTAGAATTGCCTTTCTTGGAATTCGGATCTTCTGGCTTCTTCTTCTTTGCACCCTCGGGGATGCGATCTCCAAGGTTGTTTTGCTAAAGTATCTAAGACATCAGATCTATTTTTTTTTGCATGCATGCGGATTTCGAATGGAATCCTTTGTGACAGTCTGTGCATTTCTCTCCTTTTCCTCCCTTTTCTCCTTTGGATCCAAAGGCATCGGTGAAGGGTTTTGTGTACCCTTCCTTCTTTGTATGTGCATGAGCTTTCTGCTTATCTTTATCTTCAGATTTGTGATATTTGTGGCTGCCATCATGCACAGTGAGTGCATGCACCCTTGGGCCTTTGACTGTGCCCATGTTAATGGGCTTGGTTTGCTCTTGTGTCAGGGATTCGATAAAGTCCTTAAGAGAAGGCATCTTCCAGGTGGCTTCAGAGGTGAATCTAACAGTATGGAATGTGGATATGAATACAGAGAATTTAGGTCCAAGCTTGGAGAGAATGGTGAGAACCATTTGTTTCTCCTTCATCGATTTATCAACCCCGCAAGCTTTGAGTTGCGACAGTAAATCCTTGAATTTTGTAAAGAAATCTTGGATATTGTCGAAGCTTTTTGGATCCGATGTGAGTAGCTCCACCTCCAGCATGTGTCCCCTCATCTCATCCTGTTTTCCAAAGAGCCCTTCCAAGATTTTCCAGGCTTCATTGGGAGTCTTACAAGAAGATATGTGAAAAAGAAGATCGGGAGAAATATGACTGCAAATTGTTTCAAGTGCCTCATCCATGCGATTTAAGTACTTGGATTTTTCTATGGTTGATGTCAGTTATGTATTTGTATTCATGGTTAAACTATACAACCCTCTAGATCGGAGATGTATGGCTATTTTATCCTTCCATGCAAAATAGTTGTAAGGTGTAAGAATGAATTCTTTTTGGAATTCCATCTTTCCGTTGTCTTCAATCTTTTGTACCTGCAAAAAAACTTTTGGTATAGCTTTTGCTTAGCAGTCTGTCGGCTCTGATACCATGTAAATGTGTTGAACCTACACAGAATAGATCTATCTAAACAATGATACACACATTTGCATGAGAGAATTGGAAAAAGAAGAAGAAGGAGAGAAAGAATGGAAAGAATTTTCATTAATCGTTGTGAATAATGAATAATTTACTCATTATATACTTTGTATATCTCAATGAGTTCGACTTTAGGTGAACCAAGTCGCCATAGTGGTGGTCTAGAGTGATCTGGACACACACCAGTAGTTACGGGAGTGAACTGCCACCTATTCTAGTCTCTCAGTGAGTTACGAGAGTGAACTTCCACCTAGTTGAGTTAACAAGTCAACTAGTCTTCAGTTAACTGACTGAATAGAAAGTAGTGAGGAGTTAACTCAAGGAATCAAGGCTAATGTTCCACTCTGGTGATGATACCAAGGCAAGGTCAAATTAGCATGGTGATGATCCCAATGCAACATCTAAACTCAACTCAACTAATCAAACTGAAGTGTGAACTGAAAGAGAATATTCTCCAGGTGGAATTTTCTCTCCTAAAATATAGGAGATTGGATAATGACTAATTATGACTAATAAACAAATAAAAACCTTACGAAAAAGAAATCTTAGGTATGTGTGAAGTAACTCCAACACCCCCCCTGAACATCACTATGGTGCAAATAAAGATTGGGTCCCGGCAACGAGGCCATGTTAGGTACCCAAGTCCAAAAGATACACTGGAAATAAAGTGAGGAAAGAGGGAAAACCTCATGGGAAAACCCCCCCCTCAAGGTACAATGTATGTAAAAAAAAGGAAGAACTACAGTTGCCAGGCAACTGTGTCCTTCACTCCAAGATGACCTCGCAGAGAATGGAATTTCTGCTCAGTGAAGGTCTTGGTGAAAATATATGTCGTTTGTTCTACTGAAGGACAAAAGTCTAAGTCGATGATCCCCTCATGTACTAAGTCCCAGATGTTGTGCATGTGGATCTCGATGTGCTTTGTCTGTTGCCTCTGAACTGGATCTCTGGAGAACTTCAAAGTGCTCTAGTTGTCACACCAGATGACGATCGGCCGATAGAACTAAATGTCCAACTCAATGAGAAAATGTTGTAGCCACATAGCCTAAATGGTTATGTTAACTAACCCTTTGTACTCTGCCTTGGCTGAAGATAGAGCAATGGCAGCTTGCTTCTTGCTCGACCAACAGATAGGCCTGGAACCAAGACTTGGTGAGTAACCAGATGTGGACTTGCAATCAATGTTATCGCCAGCCTAGTCGAAATCAATAAAACCAAAGAGATCTAATGTAGAATCTACTGCATAATGAATCCCAAAGGTGATGGTGCCATGTATGTATCGAAGGATACGCTTTGCAGCTTTCCAATGTAACTCATGCGGCTCCTGCATGAACCTAAAAAATGTGCCAACTGCATATGAGAGGTCTGGTCTAGAGTGTAAGAGATACAACAAGTTCCCCACTAGCTGTCTGTACAGTGTGATGTCAACTAGTGGAGTCTCCCCGCCATCCTCAAGATTGACTCCTGATAGGAAAGGAGTCGGAGCAGACTTGCAGTCTTTCATGTGAAATCTCTCAAGGAGATCTCGTGCATACTTGGCTTGAGACAGTTTGATTCCTAATGCATCCTGACTGATCTCAAGTCCAAGGAAGAAGTGTAGTGGACCCATGTCCGTCATCAAAAACCTGTCATGAAGAATCCTCTTGACTATAGCAATCGCTAAAGTAGAGCAATCGGTGATCAGCAAATCATCGACATACAGAACTAAAAGTAGAAGTGAATCAGTCGTCATGAGCATGTATACATTCAGGTCTGATTTACAATGTACAAAGTTCTGTGACAATAGGTAGGAGCCCATCTTGGTATACCATGCCCTCGGAGCCTGCTTGAGGCCATGAAGTGACTTCTTCAGTCGACAAACCAAAGATGAGTCCTACATAAATCCCTGGGGCTGCTCCATGTAGATCTCCTCAGAGAGATCACTGTGAAGAAATGCATTCTTCACATCCATATGATGGACTTCCCATCCCTCGGTTGCCACAATTGCAAGTGCCAATCGTATGGAATCCATCTTCGCTACTGGAGCAAAGGTCTCATCATAGTCAATACCATGAACCTGTTGAAAGCCTTTGTCGACAAGCCTAGCTTTGTATCTGTTGATCTGTCCATCCGCTGCACTCTTGGTCCTATAGACCCATCTGCATCTGATAAGTTTCTTCACAGAAGGAAGGGGAACCAGATCCCAAGTCTGGTTCTCGAGGAGGGAGTTGTACTCCTCTTGCATGGCGGATTCCCAAAATGGATTTCTAGCAGGCTCGGCATAAGACTGTGGATAGGAAGACTGGACCAAGAAAATATGCCTGGAAGGCAATGGTTCAGTGGAAATGAGTGCAATAGAAGGCTCCTCGAAATCATATCAAGTCCTCCTAGTATCGGTTGGATCACCATCGGGATCCCCTGCATCCTGAAGAGTAGTCTATGCCCACTTGGGCCTCTACTCTAGCTCTGCAACTGCATCTGGATGCTCTCACTCTGCATCTGACTGTACTAACTCTGAATCTGAATCATCTGATTCCTCTGAATTAGAACTCTCTTCTGAAGAAGAGTTAGCATGTGCAAGCTCATCATCTCAGACAGGTGGAAGAGTGAAGGTGTCTTCATGCGGTTGCTAAGGTACATGCGAGACACTTTCCTCGAATTGGACACTATGCTCAATGATGAGCCAGTCCGAGGAAAGATCAATAAGCCGATATCCCTTCACACCGTTGGGGTATCCAACAAAAATGCACTCAGTTCTCTTTGGATCAAGTGCCTTCCTCTTTTCAGAGGGAATCTACGACCATGCACGTGAACCAAAAATGTGAAAGTGGGCCACTTCCGGTTTGAGGCCGCTCCAAGCCTCGTAGGGGGTCTTATCCTTGACAAATCTATGAGGAGATCTATTTTGGATGTATGTTGCACAGTTAAGTGCTTTTACCTATAGTCTCTGTGGTAGTGACTTTGCATGCAACATGCAAGATGCCATCTCCTTTAGAGATCTATTTTTCCAGTCAGCAATTCCATTTTGCTACGGAGTATAGGGAATTGTATGCTGCAACTGAATCCCTGCCTCATGGAAAAGATTATGAATCTCATGATTCACATACTCTCCCCCGTTATCAGTTCGAAGGACTTTGATCTTCTTTCTGGACTGTGTCTCAACCAAAGCTTTGAAATATTTCAGGTCTTGAAAGACCTTGGATTTTTGCCTGAGAAAGTAGATCCAAGTAAAACATGAGAAATCATCAACAAAAATAAGAAAAAGCCTCACTTTCCTGATCGATGGATGCATAAAAGGACCCATGAGGTCACTGTGGATCAGATTTAAAGGTGTGGAAGCTCGCTGAGACTTTCCTTTGACGAATTTCTCTTGAGGGTGTTTTCCGAGAACACATCCCTCACATACTCCCCTATAGAAATGGATGTCTAGTAGACCATCAACTAATCTGTGCTTGCTAAGCTATTACAAGTATCTGAAATTCAAATGTCCAAACCTTTCATGCCATATCCTACTACTTTCATCAGCATGAGTAAGCAGTAAAGCAAAATCAGGTTCAATGAATTCAGAAAATGTATACAATCTAGACTGATGATTTACCTCACCGGTTGCAACCCTGGAGTTGGTTTGCATGTCGTATATGTCCATGGAATTTTTTGTGAATACGACTTTCTTTCCGGTGCCGAAATTCGTCATCTGATACACGGAGAGAAGGTTGACAGAAAGCTTGGGGACATGCAGCATGTTCTCGAAGCTTCCGTTGGTGAGTTCAATCCTTCCTTTGTCGATGACTTCGACAGAAGAGTTGTCCCCCATCAGAATAGGAGGACCTTTGCATGCATCCAAAGAAGAATAGACTACTTATGAGGCAGCCATGTGATGTGATGCACCTGTATCTACGATCCAAGCATCGGGAGATGAGTTGATTGCAATCAAGGCATGGCTAGAATTGCCTTTCTTGGAATTCAGATCTTCTGGCTTCTTCTTCTTCTTTGCACCCTCAGGGATGCGACATTCAAGGTTGTTTTGCTGAAGTATCTGAGACATAAGATCTATTTGTTTTTGCATTCATGCAGATTTCAAATGGAATCCTTTGTGACAGTATGAGCATTTCTCTCCTTTTCTTCCCTTTTCTCCTTTGGATCCGAAGGCATCGGTGAAGGGTTTTGTGTACCCTTCCTTCTTTGTATGTGCATGATATTTCCACTTATATTTATCTTTAGATTTATGATATTTGTGGCTTCCATCATGCACAGTGAGTGCATGCGCCCTTGGGCCTTTGATTGTGCCCATGTTAATGAGCTTGGTTTGCTCTTGTGTCAGGGATTCAATAAAGTCCTTAAGAGAAGGCATCTTCCAGGTGGCTCCAGAGGCAAATCTGACAGTATGGAATGTGGATACGAATACAGAGAATTTAGGTCCAATATTGGAGAGAATGGTGAGAACCATTTATTTCTCCTCTGTCGATTTATCAACCCCGCAAGCTTTGAGTTGCGACAGTAAATCCTTGAATTTTGTAAAGAAATCTTGGATATTGTCGAAGCTTTTTGGATCCGATGTGAGCAGCTCCACCTCCAGCATGTGTCCCCTCATCTCATCCTGTTTTCCAAAGATCCCTTCCAATATTTTCCAGGATTCATTGGGAGTCTTACAAGAAGATATGTGAAAAAGGAGATCGGGAGAAATATGACTGCAAATTGTTCCGAGTGCCTCATCCATGTGATTTAAGTACTTGGATTTTTCTATGGTTGATGTCGGTTTTGTATCTCTATTCATGGTTAACCTATACAACCCTCTAGATCATACATGTATGGCTATTGTATCCTTCCATGAAAAATAGTTGTAAGGTGTAAGAATGAATTATTTTTGGAATTCCATCTTTCCGCTGTCTTCAATCTTTTGTACCTACAAAAAAACTTTTGGTGTAGCTTTTGCTTAACATTCCATCGGCTCTGATACCATGCAAATGTGTTGAACCTACACAGAATAGATCTAGCTAAATAATGATACACACATTTGTAGAGAGAATTGGAAAAAGAAGAAGAAGGAGAGAAAGAATGGAAAGAATTTTCATTAACCGTTGTGAATAATGAATAATTTACACATGATATACTCTATATATCTCAATGAGTTCGACTTGAGGTGAACCAAGTCACCATAGTGGTGGTCTAGAGTGATCTGGACACACACTAGCAGTTACGGGAGTGAACTGCCACCTATTCTATTCTCTCAAGCAGTTACAGGAGTGAACTTCCACCTAGTTGAGTTAACTAATCAACTAGTCTTCAGTTAATTGACTGAACATAAAGTAGTGAGGAGTTAACTCAAGGAATCAAGGCTAATGTGCCACTCTGGTGATGATACCAAGACAAGTTCGAATTAGCATGGTGATAATCCCAATGTTGCATGGTGATGATCCCAATGCAACATCTAAACTCAACTCAACTAGTCAAACTGAAGTGTGAACTGAAAGAGAATATTCTCCAGGTGGAATATTCTCTCCTAAAATATAGGAGACTGGATAATGACTAATTATGACTAATAAACAAATAAAAACCTTAGGAAAAAGAAATCCTAGGTGTGTGTGAAGTAAGTCCAATAATCCATACCTGTAAAAGAAGCAATTCTTAAGCTTGGTACCAATTATTCCATCGGGACAACAGCTTCGAGACCATAAACCAAATTGAAAGGGGTATGCATTGTTAATTTCTTGCAAGTGGTTCGATAGGCCCATAGTACTGCAGGTACTCTTAAGTTCTAGTCATCCCTATTCACAATGCAAATCTTCGTTAATGTTGTCTCCAAGATCTTGTAGAATGCTTCAACTGTTCCATTTGCTTGTGGATGGTAAGGTGTACTCTTTTGATGGTGGACTGCAAATTCTTCATTCAGGGCTTCAACTGTCTTATTGATGAAGTGTGTACCTTGATCACTCATAAGGATCTTGGGGCATCCAAACCTGGTTATTATGTCATCAAATATAAAATGCACAGTTGTAGTTGCACTATAGTCTTTAACTGCTCTAGCTTCGGCCCATCTGGTTAAGTATTTTGTCGCAATAATGATTTACCTTGCTCCTGTGTGCTTTCCTAGTGGGTTTATAGGTCCCTCAAAGTCAATGGAACACTTTTCAAATGCTTGTAGGTTCATCTGTGGTGCTAATGGAATTTCATCTCTTCTGGATAGTGTCCCAACTCTCTGGCATACATCGCAGGCTCTGGCATAATCTTTAGCATCTTTGTGTAAGGTGGGCCACCAAAGGACAGCTCTCAGGACCATCTACGTAGTTGCTCTCTTTGTGTAGTGTCCTTCTGCGATGCCTTCATGTGCTTCTGCAAGGATAAATGGTCGCTCTGTCTCCATAACACATCTTCTTAGTATCTCCTGAAGAAAATGGACAAAAGACTAAATACATGGAGTCACCGATGGCTTTCACGTGCAGGGAGATTGGCTTTGGTGAAATTAGTTTTGGAAGTTATCCTGGTTGTTTGGATGTCCCTCTCTTGGATCCCTAAAGGAATTCTAGAAGCAACAAGAAAACTCACCTAAAAATTCATTTGGAGTCGAAAAAAGGAAGCTCATGTAATTCCCTGGATCCGATGGGATAAAATTGTCGTCCCAAAGGCAATGGGAGGTTGGGGTCTAAAAAATATCTTTCTCTTTTCCAAAGCACTGGCAACCAAGGGAGGATGGCGCATTATAAATTCTTCCAGCCTCTAGAAAAAGGTCATTATCCAAAAATATATCGAACCAATCCCACTGGAGTTTTGGATAAGAAGTCAACATAAATCCAAAAAGGGGGCCTCGGTGATCTGGAAATCCATTCTAAACACCTTTCCTCTCATTGAAAATAATTTATCTTGGAAACTTGGTAATGGTCACCGGTTCATAATAGGGAAAGACCCTTGGCCAAGGAGTGAAGGTAAACACATACTTTCTGAGCAGTTAATACAACACTTACATTCCTTGGGTTTTACTCATTTAAACAATCTGGTGGATCCTAGTCACTCCACCTTATGGTCACAGGGGTGGACGGATGCAAACAGACTGGGCCTTAGTGAAGAAGAAAAACTTGAACTGGAAAGTTACATTTATAGTCTAAATTCCTCACAGATTAGACTCATGTACATTGAAGATGAATTGATTTGGGATTCAGCCCCCTCGGGGATTTATTCCCCAAAATTGGGTTATCTAAAATATAACTCAGATTTAGGCCTCCAAGATCCTGTTAGGTGGTGGAGGAAATTGTGGAAGGTTAAAAGTACTATTTATGCGGAATGTACTACAAAATAAGGTTCCGACTTGGGATAACCTCCAGAAGATAAACTTTGTTGGCCCTCGCTGGTGCTTCCTTTGCAAATCTAAAGGAGAATTTTTATTACACCTCTTTCTAAAGTGTAGCTTCATCAACAAAGTTTGGAAGGAAACGTCTAGATTGTTATATCTACACTGTGTTTGGGAAGGAAGGGATTTGGATCACTCTTGGTTTACTTGGTGGAAAAAAAGAACCTACAAACATTTAAGAGCCCTTCCTTTATTGGTCATCTAGGGAGTTTGGCTCGCTCAGAATTCCTTTATTTTCAAAGGAACCCCTCCTTCTCCTAAGATCACAACAGCAAAAAGTGTTGTCCTTCTGCGCTCCTTCCTCTCACAAAGTCATAGACCCTCTCCTAGGCAGCCTCAAGAGGTCGTGATTGATAATTCCTCCCCATGGGGATTTTTCGACGGAGCTTCTCAACAAAACCTTTGTGGAGGAGGTGGAATCCTCTTTCTTTCAGCTTCGCACTACTTTATTATGAGTTTTTGGTTTTGGGCCAGGAACAAAGAAATTTGCAAACTCCTCATTGCCTTCGCCATCGAAAAATGTTGTCTATCTTTAAAAGTTTATGGGGACTCTATAAACATCATAAACTGGATAAAAGGCACCCAAAGATGCATAAACACGAGACTCGTTGCCTTGGTGGAAGACATTACTCATTCACATACCTCTTTTGACTTCTTTGTTTGTCAACATGTCTACAAGGAAAACAATAATGAAGCGGACCAACAATCGAAAGAGGGGCTTAATTTGGCTATGTGCCAATGGAAAATAATTGAACATCACAATGAGCAAGCAAATGAATATTTTCATAGACCATTTTTGGATTAAACAAATTTCAGCAACAAAGTTTTGTATATTTTTTTATGCATAATATATGCAAACAGTACTAAATGAGGATCAATTGAAGCTCATAAGGCAGTGCCGGTTCCAGGAAATCAAAAGAAACAGATTTTTTGCGAAGTAACAAATTGCAGAAGCATTCATGAAATGCAAAAGATAGCCTTCAGCTACAGACTTCACTGTAACAGAATACACCAAAAGGTGTATATACAGAATGTAATTATGTTCTTGATGTAATAAAATTATGTTTTTTTCCAAGGAAAAAAAGATTAAACATATAAGCTTTAATATATGTTATATATTAAATATTATATATTAAACATTATATGTTTAATAATGTTTAATATATTAAACATATATGTTATAAATGTTTATGTTATAAATTAAACATATATGTTATAAATTAAACATATATGTTATAAATGTTTATGTTATAAATTAAACATATATGTTATAAATGTTTATGTTATAAATGTTTATGTTGTAAATTAAACATATATGTTCAATATATTAAATATATATGTTATATATTAAACATATATATTTAATATATTAAACATTATATGTTTAATATATAACATATTATAGGCAACGAGTTACATTTAACGAATGATGTAAGGTATGTGGGGTAGATGATAGCCTGGATAGACCTCCCAGGACAGGTACATGTACGAAGAGCAGCACAATCGGATCACATGCGAGCAAGGGAAATAACTGCACAGGGACAAAGGACGACCCATCGTGACCATCCGATCCTTAACAGGAAAATCGATGGAAGCGCACATCACCGCGAGCAAACCAAGAATGAAAGGATGAGCTCACAACAGGGAAAGGTCAATAAAAAGAGGGACAACAGCAATAGTCGCAATCAAAAGGAACGCAACAATAGGGATTTTCACAAAATCCAGGGGAGGGATAGGAAGAATACCTGGGAAGTGAGGTACAAGCTGAGTAACCAGCACAGGAGCTACGACACGCAGAGTAGGATGGCGCGTCTAAAGAAAAAGCACAGGAAAAGGAATCCCCCTGGGAAGGAAGTCCTGAATAGTCTAAGGCGGAAAACAAGAATGGAACAGGCCGCGAAAGATGCGAAGGGTACCTTCCAAACTCGGGTTGTGTCGAAGGAGAAGGAAACCATCACCCGGTGGGAGAAGGAATTAAAGAACAAGTGCAAAGATAAAGCACGGGATGCATTGGTACAAGAAGCGGACTGGGTAACTGATCTGGGGGCCATGCAACCCAGGGAAACCCTCTTCCACAAAATTATGGAGATGGCGTGGATAACTAAAATGATGATCGGAAAAGTAATTTCAGAGAGTGAAGAAGCCAGGCAAGAGGAGAACAAGGAAAACAGGATAAAGCTGGACGAGATCTTGCGTCGCCTCAACAGTCTAGAAACTATTACCAAACTGTTAGTAGAGGTAGAGAAGGACCAAGAAAGCAAGATGTAGCGTTTGGTTGCCCAGTTCCACCTCTACCTACATTATTTACATCACATGGACATCATGCTCGCCGATGGACACGGTGGACCAGCTCAAATCAAAAAGACTTGCACAACCTCACAGAAGGAAGATAACAAGAGCCAGGCGGATGGTGGGAAGGAGCACCCCCAGGTGCAGAAACACTTCATCGTTCTCGATTAATGAATTGGTGGTCTATAGGCAGTGATGCCAGGCCTAGTCAGGTTAGCACAGATATTGTTCTCACTCTGGTTTAGAAGGATGTTTTTAGTCTCTTCCTTTATAAATATGCTCTTTTCTCCAACTGAACTTGGAAGGTTTGTTCTGGTTTCCCTTGGTGGCATACCAGAACCATCCCTCACTAATTACAACTTGCGCAACTAGGGACCCCCTGGCCTGGTTTTCTTCTAGACAAACCAGGAGGCCCACCTTTTGTATCATATTATTTTCAATAATATAGATCCATACACTCGCATACAAAAATATATAACATATTATATGTTTAATATATTAAACATATATGTTATATATTAAACATATATATTTGATATATAACATATATTAAACATTATATGTTTAATATGTTATATATTAAACATATAAGGTTTAATATATAACATATAAAGTTTAATATATGTTATATATTAAACATTATATGTTTAATATATAACATATTAAACAGTATATGTTTAATATATAACATATTAAACATATAATGTTTAATATATGTTATAAATTAAATATATATATGTTATATATTAAACATTATATGTTTAATATATAACATATTAAACAGTATATGTTTAATATATAACATATTAAACATATAATGTTTAATATATGTTATAAATTAAATATATATGTTATGTATTAAATATATATATGTTTAATATATAACATATTCATGTTTAATATATGTTATATAATAAATATATATGTTATGTATTAAATATATATGTTTAATATTAAACATATATTAAACACGTGCTTTGGCCTTGACTTTCTTCCTGGCTCTTCTTGCTTTAGAAACACTAGAGTGCAACATGATGGGTCTAACGCGAACCAAGTTGATCACGAGAAGAATAATCTACTGTGTGAACCTGAACCTCGTCACTTCATGTGCCTACGCCTATTGTCGCACGCATCCACGGGATAACCCATCGGATCGGCGCATACAGACCTCGCCGGAGTGATCGAATCATAGCAACCTAACAACAAACACTACATGGTGGTAGGGACTGAAGAGAATCATGGTGGTCTGTAATATCTACATGGTGGGTGTGTAATGTCAAAAGGTGTTGTTGCTATGATTAGGTGAGGTTCTCTCTAATGAATGTTTGTTATATTAAACATTATATGTTTAATATATGTTATATATTAAATATATATGTTTAATATTAAACATATATGTTTAATATTAAACATATATGTTTAATATATTAAACATATAAGTATAATATTTAACATATGTTTAATATATAATATATATTAAACATATATGTTTCATATATAACATATATTAAATATGTAAATGTTATACATATATGTTTAATATATGTATAGCACCCTAGTTTAGCACCTCCATAGCCATCCCCGAAGTTTAAAGAAGTTTCTCGTGCAACTAATCCACTACATGTGGTGAGAGTAAAGTATGTTACTAGTCATGAGTTTGTGAACTCTTCTCCTTTAATGGACAGACATTTTACTGTCATGCCTTCAGTCTCCTCACCTCCCTCCGAGGGTTTACAACTTGAGATTGCGTCAAACATACTGGGGACTAGGGAAGGGTCTAGTGAGGAGGAGCGAGACTGCACCCTTCTTTTGGGTTACAAAGAATCAGATCCTAGTGAGTGCTCCTTGGGTGAGACTCTGGAGTCTTTATTGTTGTTGCAACATGTGGTTGATATCCCATGCTCGCTTCCCATCTTCCAAGGGTAGAATGTTATAACTCTAGAGGTCAGGGTCACTCTGGGCAGTTACATAATCCTGGGGGGGATCTGGGATCGGATTTCACCTGGTCAAAAGGACTGGGTTATGAGATTTCACCCATCAAAACTCAGAGTGTACATAAGAAAGAATTCGGTAGTCTTCATGTTTCTGACTCACTACCTTCATCTGTGACTAACATTGGGGTGCTTAGAGGCATGAAATCCCCTGCTCGAGCTAAATCATGATCCTCCTTACCTTAAATCTCAGAGGGGTGGGGGGCACTCTGAAAGCCGCCTCCATGCGCAGATTGTTGCGTAAGACTCATCCTAACATTATCTTCTTACAGGAAACTCTTGTTGATGAACAAAAATCTCGGTTGTTTATGTTATCTTTTTGTCCTGGCTGGCTTTTTTGTTCGGTTAGTTATGTGGGAACTTCCGGAGGCTTATTGGTTACGTGGGATCCAAATATGTTTGTCTTGAATCCATTTATCTGTTGTAGTGGTATTCTGGTGCCAGGTCTTTTATTGGAGAATAACAGTCAGATTAATTTACTCAATGTTTATGGGCCCTGTAGCAAAAGGAAATCATTCTGGGAGCAGGTGGCAACTCGTGGGTTGTTGGATTCTAATAATCTAATTGTTGCAGGCAATCTAAATCTCACTACTAGAGCGGATGAGATATGGGGAGCCTCAACACATTTGGAAAATTTGGCTGGTTATTTCAAAGACTTGTTTTAGTCTCATCATTTACTGGATATGCTTCCTGATGTCCTGGTCCCGACTTGGAGAAATGGCAGAGCATGGACTGACTACGTTGCCAAAAGATTGGATCGTATTTTAGCAGCAGAGACTATTTTATGTCAAGCGGGTCACTTCAGATCATGGGTGGAGTACCCATACTTCTCGGATCATGCTCGTGTGGTTGCACAATTTGATTTTCAACATTTTCCTACGACATACCCTTTTAAATTCAATTCATCCTCGTTGCAGGAGGTAGAATTTGTGAATTTGGTCAAAGAGGTCTGGTTGGATCAAGGGTTTTTATTGGAACCTGATATTCAGCTCAAGGTTGTGTGCAAGTTAAAAGAGCTAAACAAAAAGAAAAAAATCATGGGCTCGTCAACAGAGAAATGAAAAACTTCATAGATTAGAGAAGTTGGAGGAGGATTTGAGCACGACCTATATTTCATTCCGGTGGGATGCGAGGACCCGATTTCCGCCTATCTTATTAAAAGTTTGGAAGCAGAACGAAACTCTTTACTCCTTCTCTAGGAATAACTATGGAGACAAAGGAACAAAGCAACCTCGCTAAAAAGTGGTGATCTGAATACTAGGTTTTTTCATAATTTTGTTACGGCTCGTAGAAACAAGAAACATATTTTGGAGATTTTGGACAAGGAAGGACATCATCACAAGGGACAAGCGGACTTAAAAAGTGAATCTATTGGCGATCCTCCTTCCTCGATAGATCAATATTACACTACTAGTTTCTTTCCTCACTTTGTAGATGAGGAGGATATTAGTATTCTTGATCGACCTTGAACTAAGTAAGAGATATGGGAGGTACTAAAACTATTTTCCAACGAAAAGAGTCCAGGCCCTGATGGTTGGATGGTGGAATTTTTTACACAATTCTTTGATTTACTTGGTGATGATCTGCTAGAACTTGTGGAGGACTCTAAGAACAGAGCAAAGGTCCATAGCTCCTTAAACTCTACATTTCTAGCATTGATTCCAAAGGAAAACAAGCCTTTGACCTTTGGTGATTATAGACCTATTGTGTTATTCAATTTATGTTATAAGTTGATTGCGAAGGTGATAGCAAATAGATTGAAGCCTATTCTCTCGAGGTCACTGTCAAGTGAGCAACTCGGCTTCTTAAAAGGTAGGCAGATCTTGGACGTTATTGGGACAACACAAGAATGTATTCACAGTACAAAATAGAAAAAGCTTTAGGCACTTATATTAAATTTGGATTTAAAGAAAGCGTATGATTATGTTAGTTGGGATTTTCTAAGATTGATTCTGATTTAAACGGGTTTCAGTTTGCTCTCTATAAACTAGATCATAAGTTGTGTTGCCAGTTATTCTTTTGTTGTTCTAATAAATGGGGAGGCCTCTTATTTCTTTCGGAGTGAGCGTGGTCTTAGACAAGGCTTCCCTTTGTCGCCTTTATTATTTATTCTAGTTATTGAAAGTTTCAATCTGTTGCTGAAAAAATCCCAGGATGAGGGTAGCTTGTCGGGGGTGAAGGTTTCCCAGATAGTTAAAATTATCCACCTGTTCTTTCTGGATGACATATTAATTATGACAAAGGCCACCTTGGAGGAGTGGATGGAGATAAACACACTACTGAAGTTGTTTTGTGGTGCATCGAGCCTGAAATTTAATCTAGTAAATCTACCTTTCATAACTCGGGTATCCAAGGAGAATTATTGGAAAATTTTAAAGAAGTTTTCTCATTTAATTTTGAGGATAGGACGGAGGGCTTTAGATACTTGGGATATTTTTTAAAAGCATAAAATTAAAATTTGAAGATTAGAGATGGCTTCTTTCAAAAATTAAAATCAGAATTGAACGTTGGTGCAATAGGTGGTTATCTCTTGGTGGTCATTTTATATTGATAAAATCGGTGTTGGAATCTCAGTCGGTATACTGGATGGCTCTTGCGGTGGTACCCAACTCAATTCTAAATAAAATTTGTCAAATGATTTTTTATTTCCTTTGGTCTGGAGGTGGCGCGGCACAACACTTCCATCTTAGCAGTTGGGAGGTGATCGCAAAACCGAAATATTTCAGTGGTTGGGGGCTTAGAAACATTTTCCACTTTAATCGTGTGTTGGCTGCCAACTCTCTGTGGCGGGTTTTAACAAAACAAGGGATTTGACACAGGGTGATTAAGGATATATATCTACCCTATTCTTCTATCACAACCTGGCTCAGATCGACATCAACAACTCAGCCACTGGATTCGTAGACCTGGAAAAACTTAATAAAGTCCCTTTCACTTCTCACTCATTGGCTAAGTTGGTTTCTTGGTAATGGTCAATCCATTCTAATAGGCCAAGATAGAATTTTGGGTAGTGGTACCCTTTCTTTTCTCTCTTCGGATCTCTTATTAGTTTTGAAAGATATGAATATCAGATACCTTTATCAAGCTAGGGCACATAATTCGCAGGGTTGTTATATTGCACGGTGGAAAAGTAGCATGGATCTGGGACTTTTGGGGGCTCTAGCATATGAATGGAGCTCCTTCTGTAAGATTATAATTGGTTCAGGTATTCATCTTCATCATAGAGAAGACCTCCTTATCTGGATGGGTGGCGATAACTCGGGTTGTCTCTTTGTTAAAAATGTTTATTTTGCTTTACAACAAAAAATTTGGTAGCAGCAGGCAATCAGTTGGAGGAAGCAGTTATGGTCATTGGATATTGCATTGAAGATCAAACTGTTCACTTGGCTTACAGTCGAGGAAAAAATTCTCACTTGGGAGAATCTTCTCAAAAAAGGTTGGGAAGGACCAAGCATTTGTCCTCTTTGCTCTCGGGGTCTGGAATATGTTTTGCATCTTTTTGTAAATTGTTCCTTTCCTCTTTAGGTGTGGCAAAAGATTTACTATGCCCTCCATATCAACACAACTTGGGAAGGCCATTCTCTATTAGTCTATTACGCTATCTGGATTAAAAAAAAAAGTGGAACTTTAGAACTCTGCCCTCCTTGGCATGCTGGTGCATTTGGCTGCAAAGAAACAAAAAAGTCTTTGAAAACCGTAATCCTTCTATTCATATGGTGGTTCAAAAAACCTTGGGCTTGCAAAAAACCACGGAAGATAGGGGGTCTCGAAGTGGAAAGGGTCTTAGGATCTTACAGACTCCAGATTTTACTATGCAAAATGTAGGGTGGTTTGATGGTGCAGCTCAAGAAAATGGAAATCTGAGTGGAGCAAGGGGAGTTATTAAAGTCAACGAGGATACTAGCTACAAGTGGATTTTTAATTGCAGTCCTAGGACAAATTCAAGGGCTGAACTATTAGGGCATGGGTGAATTTAACATTGGCAATCCGCATGGGACTAGATCAACTTCAAGTTTTTGGTGATTCAAAAGTTGTAATTGAGTGGCTAAATTGCAGGGGAAACTTGAATGCATCTGCTCTTATAGGATGGAAGGATAGGATCAGGGACTTAATCAAATCTTTTGTTAACATCAGATTTGATCACTTACTAAGAGAAAAGAATATGGAAGCGGATGCACTTTCCAAAAAAACCCTGAAAGCTCCAAAAGGATTGATTACCTACAACAAATGGATTGAAGGACATGAGGGGCCTTCATACAATTTGCAGCTCTGTTAATGATCCTGGCTCTTACCAATTTTTGGAAATAGTATTTTTCAGTTCATAGAAACTTTGTTTCGTCTTTTAGAATTTTGGTGGTAAACTTTGTTGTTGACCTTGTAAAGATGCTATCCAATTCTATATGTGGAAGCACTATATATGGTCTGGTTCACTTGCTCTTTGTAGAGATTGATGCTTATCTTATCTTTGAGAAGGACCATCCTTTTTGGTAGGGTCGGAAGAATATTATTTTAGCATGACTGATTATCTTATCAATGTTACTTGTAT
Source organism: Picea glauca (assembly GCA_000966675.3). Classification (NCBI taxonomy): domain Eukaryota; kingdom Viridiplantae; phylum Streptophyta; class Pinopsida; order Pinales; family Pinaceae; genus Picea; species Picea glauca. The sequence goes on from JZKD02S0950014.1 coordinate 715,103, forward strand.
ATGAAAACACTATATATATCAAAACATACAACATATATGTGTTTAATATATAGCATATATTAAACATACAACATATATGTGTTTAATATATAACATATAATATATAACGTGGGCCAGGTCTGTGGAGCTTGGCCACCTTTTATATATATATATATATATATATTATTTTAGATATTTATGAACTTGTTTTTATTTAAATTTTATTTTTTAAGTTTTTTTTTATAGAAATTTTAATTTTTTTTTGTAATTTTAAAGTTTTTTTTAACGTATTTTTGTTATTTTTTAAAAATTTTATATTAAAATTTTTATTTTAAGTTTTTTAATTTAAGGTTTTTTTATATGTTTTTAATTTTTTTGGTTTTTTTTCACATTTTTAAAGTTTTTTTTACC
>JZKD02S0950014.1:716134-763086 GCA_000966675.3 Picea glauca
ATTTGAAAAAAAAAAAAAGTAGAAACCTTATGTATCAAAATATTTAAAATATCAAAAAACCACCTAAGAAGGGAGGGGGTGCTACCGGTAACACCATTTTTTAAAATGGGGTAAAAAAACTTGACCTCCCCAAAAAACGAGAACTCTATAAGTTGGTAACTATGTTACTTGATAGCTTCTCACCACATAGATGATATCATTCAATGGCCTACAAAGCTTGCAAAATTACCACAACAACTAGAATTTTATACAAAATTTCTAGAACTCTCGAAGAAGCTTTTACGAAGAAGATAATGACGCCAAATTATTTCTAATGACACAAATTTGTCCAAATTATGCTATAAAATGATATATTTGTGTAGATTCTACAAAAACATACTTCAAAATTAAAAATATGAAAACTATTGAAGATTTGAGAAATATATTATGCAATTATGTATTATACTTTCCTCTCTCATTTGTTTGATGTCTATTTTGAAAGGTAATAAATACCATTAACTATTTTTTTGGTTTATCCTTACAGGGAAATAGTGGATTGGAAATAGATCATGCCATGCGATACTTCTCTCTCACTTTTGCCTCGAATCATAATATATACTTAATGTGCAAAGTTGTTGCACATGTCAATCTTAGGTCATTTTAACAAAGAGAGTTAAAACATTGCTTGATATTATTTTTGATTATTTTATTTGTAACAAAAGAAACTAAACATAGCTTTTTTAGTTCCTCGAGCTGTATTCTAGTTTATTGATGGTGAGGTCATGTTAAGTATGAACACGTGACATTTTTTCATTTGGGGTTAGCTCATTTATGACTCTTAAGTTTATGAATATACAACTTGTCTTTCAACTTCTACTCGTTACAAAGTATCAAAGGAAGTCAAAACATGTATTTTTGGTATTTTAGCCAATGAATTAGAGTCCATAGTAGAAGGTCATGATCATAAGAAGTTAAGAGCCCACTATGGAATTCAAGGAATATTTGAAAATCTCTCTACATCAATCACTTATGGAATTGTGGCTGACAAAGAGAGCTTGAGTGCACGCATAAGGTTTATGGTTTGGTTTTAACATATTTGTGGAGAAGCCATCTCAGGGAGAGCTTGAGTGCACGCATAAGGTTTATGGTTTTAACATATTTGTGGAGAAGCCATATTAGGGATTTTAACATCTTAACATCAAGCATAATCAATGTGTATGTATTTCAATTTCAAAATTCAATACAAATAATGAAATCACGTTACTATTTTATGTCCAAGTTGAATTCTTTACTAAGAGAGGTGTACACTATTGTAGTCAAAAGAATAAAACAACTAGAAATGGGTGCAACATGTGGTAAGAGCATGAGAAGATAACATGCAAAGGTTGTGCAAAAGTTTGCGTTCCAGAATTGCATTTAATTAATTATCTTTTTTGCTTATAAACTACAATTTGTGGGCATCTACCATGTGATGTATTATAGTCCCACAATAGTGCAACTGGCGAGATTTGCATTAAACTCAACTTCTCTCCTACTTTCCCTTGTAACATCTGGATTGAACATGGTGGGCACAATGCTCAATTTCTTCCTACTATATAAAACTGGAAGGAGAAAACTAACAATATGTGTTTTAGTGGGAATAATTTTCTCTCTTGCATTATTGGGTAGCTTATTCTGCTATACGTCAAGACATTTTCCACTGGTCAGCATTATAGCAACACTACAATTTCCTAGAAAACAACACATAGCCATCTTATAGTTTAGCCACTACAACTTGGGACTATATGAAATATATTAGCGTTAATCTTGAATGTGGGTTTTGCTCCTCCAAAGAAAAACGTGTATCTTTGACATTATCGAATCCAACGCATTCAAATAATATGATTACAATAATGAATTTGAGACTTGAACTATTGGTTGGCATTGTTTTTTCATCTTTCACCAGGACCCTATTTAATTTCAAATTCAAAAACTCAAGATCTATGTCATGCAAAGTCTCATCAACGGGTTTTTAGAGGATGCCCATCTGACTATGGGTGGCTAGTTCCTCTTGTCATGGTGCTTTACATAATCTTATGTGTTCCAGGAATGGGGACATTTTCATGGATATTCAACTCAAAGGTATATCCACCTAATTATGTCTCCATATATGGAGGAATTGTTGGTACTATAAACTGGATAGTGAATCTGATCGTTACTCGGACATTCCTCGACATGACAAAAGCAATCTGAATGTCCATGACATTTTTCACTTTCAACATAGGTGATGTGGTGGGTCTTGTGTTTGTAGTGATCATGCTACCTAAAATGAAAAACAAGTGCATCACATTTTTGAAAGGATCAACAAATGTTGGCTCAAAGACTAGGCTACGCAATTTCTTGAGCCAAAAATTATGTTCATAATAAACACTACTTTTAGAATTTGCATCTCCATATATGATAACTTTATCCATTTGAACGACTCAAGGGGAGTGATTAAAGGCTAATAAGGTCTATCTGCCCTAAACTTGACACAAAATATCTTGCAAAATGATTGCATATGAAATGTGTAAAGGATGCCTTCTGCCTCAATGGCCCTATGAAATTTCATTGTGTTTTCAACACGCAAATTGTCACCTGTGGTTTTCCACAAATGATCTATGTGGCACGTGGTTTACATGCACAAAATTATTTTCATAACAATTTTTGTAGGAAAATCTCCCTGCGGACAGGTAGATTGCCTCAAAGAGCTAGACCTTAATTCTAAGACAGAAAGTGCTTAACGTGGACACTGACTTCCTTTCAAATCCATACAAACTAATACATGAGAGGGAAGGAGAACAGAAGTACCTCTTTATCGACGTTTGTCCCTGCACGCTCCTAGTTGAGCTCCAATCTTTCGCTCCTCGATGAGCCCTGTAGACAAATAAAGTACGACCACTTCCTACTCTATCAAGATTAGTCTAAAATAGGTCTATCTACTAAAGAGACAAATTCATGTGAGATAGAACACAAATTAGAAAGAAACAGGCCAAGCAAATTATATTAATGAGGACAAAACATTGCTTACAGCCATAGATGAGTTGCAACAGTTTCATCAAGTCCTCCTTGTCTTCCCCTTGCTCAAAAGATCCACGATCTGAATGATGATAGCTTCACCAATTGCTCCCTATGAGATCATAGGTCTCTTGCTTCCAAAATACCTTTGTTCCAGCACCACTTATGAGATCATAAGTTTGGTGTGATTCTCCTTTCCCAGTCCCCTTTCACCATTAGAAAGCTTGCTTATATAGCTTTGGAGAGGCTCTAACCACTTGAGATATCCTTGGGGAAGTTGAGGATTTGCCTCCTTCAGTTGAGGATCTGCCCTAAGATCGTGGCTGGACTAGGAATTGGAGCTCAACTACCTTCCAAGAATGAAAAGATCCTTCCCCCATTCATCTCAACAACTTAACCATTGCCCAGAATAGGTAGCGCTCCCTCAAAAGGACCATCAGAGCATTGTAGCGCTCCCTAGTAGGCTTTAGGGGGGTGCAAGCGCTTTCAAAATCTATAGCACTCCCTCAAAAGGGCCAGGGGAGCTTTATAACGCTCCCAGACAGTGTAAGGGGGAGCGTTGGCGCTCCAAGAAGAGGTATAGGGGAGCGCTCTCCTTCAAAAGCTTAGTTTTTGAGGTGCTTTCAGATGGAAAAAGGTTTGCAAGCCTGCTGACTCATTTCTCCTCTTCCAAATCAAATGTTTGAGGTATTTCAAGTGTCCTCATGTCGTTATAGGCACGACATAGGCATCATGGCAACATGTTTTCTTTGACACTTTACGACACTTGTGAGCAACATGAGACACTTGAGACCTTGTGAGCAAAATGCGACACTTGCGACCTTTGTAATGACGACACTTGCGACACTATCAAAGTGAGTATTTTTTATGTGTAACAACAATATCCATGGTGAAAGTGTAAATCCTTTCACTTTGTTATCATATTTTTGTTCAAAAGTGTAATGCAATCATAGAGTCAAGCATAGATGTTTGTTTCACCCACAATGTGATAAATTAGAACTATCATAACTATGTGGTAATAATTATGTTGTATACTCCATACAGGTCAGCATTGCAGTGTGTAAGGATTTAAAGGCAAAAAATCTCTATATATTAGGCATACATGTTCTACAATGGACTTGATAGCTTCTTGCCATATAGATGATATCAATCATTGGTGTACAAAGCTTTCAAAATAACCGCAACAACTAGGGTTTTGTCAAGGATTGTTAGAGCTCTCAAAAAAGATTTTAGGAAGAAGATAATAATGACCCACTATTTCTAATGACGCAAGTATCTCCAAATTCCACTATAAAATGCCATATTTGTGCATGTTCTACAAAACATAATTGGGAATTACAAAATATGGAAATTATTGATGATTTGAGAAATAACTTATATAGTTATGTAGTATACTTTCATTTTTCATGTGTTTGATGTCAATTTGAAAGGTAGTAAATACCATTGGATTTTTTTTTGTGTATCCTAATAGGGAAATAGTGGATTAGAAACAAATCGTGCTATGTGATACATTTCTTTGACTTTTGTCTCAAATAATTTTAACAAATAGAATTAAAACAATGCCTCGTATTATTCTTGATTGTTTTATTTGTTATAAAAGAAACTAGGCATAGCCTTTTTAGTTCCTCAAGCTACATTATGGTTTATTGATGATGAGGCCGTGTTCAATGTGTCCACATGACATTTTTTCATTTGGGGTTAGCTCATTTCTGACTCTTAAGTTTATGCATGTACAACTCATCTTTCCCTTCTATTGATTACAAAGTACTAGAGGAAGTCAAAACATGTAGTTTTGGTATTTCGACCGATGAAATAGCATCCATAGTACAAGGCCGTGATCATAACAAGCTAAGAGCCCATTGTGGAATTGAAGGAATCTCTGAAAATCTCTCTACATCAATCACTAATGGAATTGTGGTTGACAAAGAGAGCTTGAAGCACACATAGAAGGTCTATGGTTTTAATAGAATTGTGGAGAAGCCATCTCAGGGATTTTAACATCGGGGATAATCAATGTGTATGTATTTCAACTTTCAAAATTCAATATAGATAATGAAGTAACATTACTATTTTATGACCAAGTTGAATTATATTGTAAGACAGGTGCACATTATTGTAGTCAAAATACTAAATCAATTGGCAGTAGGTGCAACATGTGGTAAGAGCATGAGAAGATAACACATTAAGGTTGTGTGGAAGTTTGTGTGCTAGAATTACATTTAATTAAAAAAAAAAATCTAATAAACTACAATAATTTGTGAGCATCAACCACATTATGTATTGTACTCCCACAATAGTGCAGATGGTGTGATTTGTATCAAACTCAACTTATCTCCTACTTTCCCTTGTAACATTTGGATTGAATGTGGTGTGAACTATGATTAGTTGCTTCCTGCTAGATAAAACTAGGAGGAAAAAACTAACAATCTGCGGTTTAGTGGGAATACTTTTCTCTCTTACATTTATTGGGTAGCTTATTCTATTGTACTCCAAGTCATTCACCATTGGTAAGCAGAATAGCAACAGTGCAATTTCCTATAAAACAACATGTGCCTGGCTTAAAATTCAACCACTACACTTTGGGTCTATATGAAATATCTTGTTCATCTTGAATGTGATTTCTAATCCTCCAAAGAAAAACATTTATCTTTGACATTATCAAATCCAAAGCATACGAATAATTTAATTATGGTAATGAATTTGAGGCTTGAACTATTGTTTGTGGTACAACAGTATAATCCAACCACGTATACAACCTTTAATAAATGAACACACATACACAAAGCAAGGAACACGGATATTATGCTCAAGAAACCCCCGAAGGGGAAAATATATTTATTAAATCATTCTCGTGTGTTACATTCTAGTGTATAAATGGCCCCTTATATAATGATAGGTGACCATAATAGCCATGTCAAAATTAGATATTCCGTTCAAACCATTTTCATAACTATCTCCACAATATCTTCGTGAATCTCTCAAGAGATCTTCATCCCTAACTTCTTTCATTTATCCTCATCTCTCATTTTCACATAGACTTCAAGAATTAGTCTACATCATTAAAATTCCATCATATTATTTAGGCATTATTCATTATCACAAATGAGAATTATTCCATCTTACTCTTTCTTAATGAATACTTGTGATCCATTTATTTCTCTACTTCACTCGGTCCTTTGAATTGGTCCCATCTTCATCTTCTTTGTCTTCATCATTTGTCTTTTGGTATTTTTTCTTTATCCTCATTCATCTTCTTGTACCTGCAAACATAAACATTGTTGAAGTCCATGTAAAAATATTACCATCCACCATAGTACATGGGTTGTCAGCTGTTGTATCTATCGGTTCTCTAAGAAACCTTTTCTCGTACATGGTTCATCAACCATTCTTCCATCATATGTCTTCATACTTGTACCTTTTAATCCCCCTGCATCATCATCAATCATTATCTTGGGTTTTCTTTGACTTACCCATAGCCATACTCTCAATGCACTTTCTCGTTTCTCTTGGCCTCCATGTCCTCCATGTTAGGGTTTGAATCTCTTTAGGTGTTGTACAAGATCTCTTCCTCTGCAACTCCATATTTTTCCCATTTCTCTCAGCAGCAGTGGTGGTAGTAGTGGCCACAGGGCCATGAATTCTCATATGACCATTTTATGATCATGGACAACCTTCATAGTAAAGAAATGATTTCTAGCTCATGTGGGATAAGCAAATTTTATTTTATACACACCTACATTTTGACTGGAATGATGCAAGTCTCTTTTCACATTTCATAGTAGTGATACAAAATGTCCCATTGTTATGTTGGAGTGGTGTCCACTGCTAGCATGTATCGTATTTGTGTGCAAGTCTTTCCTAACATGTGGAACAAAACACTTCTCAATATATTTGTGTGGCCTCTTGCATTCCTGGTCTTTGAAATCTCTCCATGGTGTAGTTCTCCATTTAACAAAGTTCAAATTTGAATTTGATTCGATATGGAAGAAAATTCGACTGCCTAAAATCCAATATTGAAAAAATTCAAGAGTATACATCTTACAAATAATAAAACATATTGTTTTTTCAATAATTTAGAAAATCTAAATTGATAATCATAACATTCAAAACCTCAAAAACCTCTCAAAATTTGTTTAATCATCTCCTATGTAATAGGAATCACATCATCCTCATCGATATGATGTGTGGATGTGAAAGATGATCCCATAATTAATAGTAATACTTGTGAAATTGAACTAGATGCACTAAAAACAAGGAAACATCTCCTATTATCCTTTAAGTAAGGTAAAATACATTTAGAAATGTAAAACAATGAATTCTATGTGAAATTAAAGTAAACTGTGAATTCTATATGAACTTAAAGTATATTCTTATTGTAAATTGACAATATAAAACTTAGACCATTGCAATATCAATAACCAAGAAAATCATGATAACTAAACTCAAAATCCTTTCATCATTTTCACTATTAATATATGCAAGTAGTGAAGTTATGTTGATTATAAAATAGTTCATCGTGTAGATCATCCCTATCCCACCTAGCCCACTGAAGTTTACACCCCAAAACATGTGTGTCGTAGTCGTGGATGCTTTTTGCATCCGCGGATTTTTGCGTGCATTCTTACCAGAAATAGAGCGTTCTTAACATAAACAGAGCATTTATGGGACGATTGAGATTTTGTGATTGTCGGTTGATTGAGTGTTCTTACCAAAAACATAGCATTTGCCAGTCGATTGACATTTTGCATTGTTGTGCCTGTTGGTTGATTGATTTTTGTAATTGTCGGTTGGTTAATTAAGCTTTTGTGGTCACGGCTTCAATTAGGTGGGAGTGTTCTTTTGTGTTATCTGAAGCTCTATGTATTGGCCTTAAAATTTCATTCACCATGGTTTACATTTTTAGTGAACAAATTACCACAATTTTCACTGAGTTTTTGCAAAAAAAAATTATACAGAATATGTGACCAACTAAAAAAATTTGTATCAAATTCGAATTGGCGTATTAATACGTGAACCGAACCGAAATATCAAATTTTCAAATTCTGTGAACCATTACGACCGAATTTGGTAACTATACATCTAACAGGTCGCTCACACAATAAACATTTTTTGTTGTCTCCTCAACTCAACACCTAGTTGAATCTTACCAATCACTGGAGAACAAATACCTCTCTCATGACAAAATTGAACCATATATAGGGTCATATGGATGTTTATTGTAGCTATCAACAAGAAAACATATCATGTATGCAACATACTAATTGATTATCTCAACAATAATATCATCCTTTGTTGTTAAAAATTGTTGAGCGGGATCAATGACACTTTCCAACGTTGATGGCAGCTCATGTTGTTTTCACTCTTTCATAGCACAACTGATCTTGACATGCTGAAATATTCCTGTCAGAGATCAATTAATAACCAAGCAGGAATCTGAGGGTCACATTTGCATATAATAAGCATCCATAGAAGCGCTCACCCCTTTATTGATTGAAAAAGGTCAAAAATCCTTGTGTAATAACGTGAGAAGAGATTACAATTGGGGACCATATACAACGTACTTCTCCAAGTTAATCAATCAAGAGCTTATCTGTCTATTGGGAGATCACATTCTGCAATGCTCAACAATGGATTTGCAGCATGAATTCCTTCTCTTCCTCTTCTTAAAACCACAACAAGAATTCATGAATTCACGATGTCTATGGTCTCTTAAAAGTGCACCCTCTGGTGTTGATATGTATTGTCATCCTTCATTGCTATACAACCACTCCTATACCAAGATTAATAGGTGTTCCCTTTCCAAAGTAAGTTTCAGACAAACAAAAACAATGTGCGCACCTTGTTACAGGATTATGTGCGCTACAAGTCTTCCAAGAAGTCCGCTCCACACTTCATCTCAACAAAATGTTTGCTCTAAACTTTAACTCAGCGCGTCACTTCTCCCAAACCAGACTAAGTGAGACAATAGGTGAGATGAAGTATCTGACCTTCTCTGATACCAAAATGGTGCAACAGTATAATCAACCACATATATATCCTTCAATAAATAAACACACATTCACAAAGCAAGGGACGCTAGAATTATGCTCAAGAAAACCCCGAAGGGGAAATTATATTTATTAAATCATTCCCATGTGTTGCATACTAGTGTACAAATCTTCCCTTATACAATGATAGGAGTCCATAACAACCATGCCAAAATTAGATATTCCATTCAAACCATTTACATAACTATCTCCACAATATCTACGTGAATCTATTAATAGATCTTCATCCCTAACTTCTCTCATTTCTCCTCATCTCTCATTCTCACATAGAGATTACATGTAGGAATTATTCCGTCATACTCTTCCTTAACAAATACTTATGATCCATTTATTTCTCTACTTCACTTGGTCCTTTGAACTAGTCGCGGCTTCTTCTTTGTCTTCATATTCAGTATTTTGGTCTTTTGTCTTCATCCTCATTCATCTTCTTGTACCTGCAAACATAAACATTGTTGAAGTCCATATAAAAATATTATTTTCCACTAGAGTACATGGGTCGTCATTCGTTGTATCTGTCGGTTCTCTAGGAAACCTTTTCTCGTACATGGTTCACCAACTTTTCTTCCATAACATGTCTTCATACATGTACCTTTTACTCCCTCTACATCATCATCAATCATCATATTGGGATTTATTTGAGTTACCGTAACCATACTCTCAATGCACCTACATCATCTTGGCATTGTTTTTTCATCTTTCATCAGGACCCTATTTAATTTCAAATTTAAAAACTCAATATGTGTGTCATGCAAAGTCTCATCAATGGATTTTGAGAGGATTCCCATCCCAATATGGGTTTCTAAATCTTTCTGGCAGGGTCCTTTAAATAATGTTCTATGCCCCAAGAATGGGGACGATTCCTTTTATTCCACCTAATTATGTCTCGGTATTGTTAGAAAAACAGGACCATGGAGCAATAAAATAAAACAAATGTGGAAACAAAACACAGAAGATACACAATACAATAGAGACACAGATTTACATGGTTCACCCAATGTGGGCTACGTCCACCAGAGAAATTTCCAGGTCCTTCCTTTATTATTATCCAGCATATGAAGGGATACAACCTACAACAAACCCGATGTAACTTCCTCTTCTTTCTCTCACAGTCTCCTATCTTAGAATACAATATTCGCCATCAACTATAGCCACAATACATTTCCCTCATAAAAGAGGGTTGTCTTCTAGGGAAAAAAAACCCTAACATAATCTCTACCGTTAGATCTGCGACCTTATAATGAACAGTCCAGATTTACAATGAAATTACAATATACATTTACAAGGCAATTTTACCTTTGGGGGCTTCTCCCTCGAACCCCTGCTTGCCCCCAGACCCCCAATCAGGGGGATAGCCCCCCCGGACCCCGCAAAGGGGGTACCCCCCCACTCCCCCACGTGGAAGAGTGTACATACTTCTGGGGTGTAAATACTTCATGGGGTATAAACACGGCTGAAAGTAAAAGACCTCTGAATCAGGAAGATAATCAGGCTCCACAACCAACAGGTATGTGGAGGATGTATTGGTACTGTAAATTGGACAACGAGTTTGATCGTTGTTTAGACATTTCTCACCATGACAAAAGCAATCGTAACATCCATGACATTTTTTAGTTTCGTTACTGGTGATGAGGTGGGTTTTTTGTTTTTAGTGATAATGCTACCTAAAATAAAAAACAATTGCATCACATTTAAAAAAGGATCAACAAATGCTAGCATAGAAACTAGACCACGTAATTTATTGAGCCAAAAATTACATCCATAATAAACACTACTTTTAGAATTTATTTCTCCATATATTATAACTTTATCCATTGGAAGGATTACAGGGGGGGGAGTAAGGCCAATAAGTTCTAGTTTCCCCAAATTAACACAAATTTTCTTGCCAAACAATTGCATATGACATTTGTAAGGGATGCCTTCTACCTCAATGGCCTTGTGAAACTTCATTGTGCTTTTGACATGTAAATTTTGGCTCATGGTTTTCCACAAATGATATATGCGGCATGTTGTTTACACACACAAAATTATTTGCATGCCAATCTCTATGGTGAAAATGTAACTCCTTTCATTTTGTTATCATGTGTTTGTTAGCAAGCATAATGTGGTCATAGAGTCAAACAAAGAGGTTTGTTTCACCTACAGTGTGATAAATTAGAACTATCATAACTATGTGGTAATGATTATGTAGTATACTCCATGGAGGTTAGCATTGCAGTTTGTAAGGATTTGAAGGGAAAACAATTATCTATATATAAGGCATACTCGTGCTACAATGGACTTGATAACTTCTCACCATATAGATGATATTAGTCAATGGCATACAAATCTTTCAAAATGACTACAACAACTAGGATTTCATGGAGGATTATTGGAGCTCTAGAAGAAGCTTTAAGAAGAAGATAATTATGCCCCATTATTTCTAATGATACAAATATCTCCAAATTCTACTATAAAATGTCATATTTGTGCAGGTTATACAAAATATACTTGGCAATTACAAAATATGGAAATTATTGATGATTTGAGAAATAACTTATACAGTTATGTATTATAATTTCATCTTTCATCTAATTGATGTCAATTTTGAAAGGTAGTAAATACCATTCACTATTTTTTTGGTGTGTCTTGACAAGGAAATAGTGCATTGGAAACAAATCATGTTATGTGATACTTTTCTCTGACTTTTCTCTCAAATCATAATATATACTTAATGCACAAAGGTGTTGCACATGTGAATCTCAGGTAATTTTAACAACGAAAGTTAAAACAATGCATGATATTATTCTTGCTTGTTTTATTCATAATAGAATAAATTAAGAGTAGTTTTTTTAGTTCCTCAAGTTACATTCTGGTTCATTGATAGTGAGGCCATGTTTAGTATGTCCACATGACATTTTTTCATTTGGGGTTAGCTCATTTCTAACTCTTAAGTTTATGCATGTAGAACTCATGTTTCAATGTCTAATGATTACAAAGTACCAAAGGAAGTCAAGGCATGTAGTTTTGGTATTTCAACCAATGAACTAGTGTCCATGGTAGAAGGCCATGATCATAAGAAGCTAAGATCCCACTACATGCCTTGACTTCCTTTCCCACTGTGGAATTGAAGGAAACTTTGAAAAGATATTTGCATCGATCACTTGTGGAATTGCAGTGAATGAAGAGAACTTGAAGCACACATATAAAGTTTATGGTTTTAATAGATTTGTGGAGAAGCTATGTCAGGGATTTTACGATCAGGCATAATCAATGTGTATGTATTTTAGCTTTCAAAATTTAATATAGATAACAGAGTCACATTACAATTTTATGGCCAAGTTGAATTATATATTAAGAGAGGCGCTCATTGTTATAGTCAAAAGACTAAAACAACTAGTAGTAGGTGCAACATGTGGTAAGAACATGAGAAGATAACATGTAAAGGTTGTGTGGAAGTTTGTGTGACATAATTGCATTTAATGAATTATTTGTTTTGCTAATAAACAACAACAATTTGTGGGCATCAATCATGCAATGTATTATAGTCCCAAAATAGTGCAACTAGTGGGATTTGCACCGAACTCAACTTCTCTGCTACTTTCCCTTGTAGTGGTGGGTACAGTGATCAGCTTCTTCGGGCTAGATAAAACTAGGAGGATAAAACTAATAATTTGTGGTTTAGTAGGAATGATTTTCTCTCTTGCATTATTGGGTAACTTATTTCATTATACTTCAAGTCATTCGCCATTGGTAAGCATAATAGCAACACTGCAATTTCTTGGAAAATAACATGTGCCCAGCTTACAGTTCAACCACTGCAACTTAGGACTGTATGAAATATCTTAATGTTAACCCTAAATGTGGGTTTTACTCCTCTAAAGAAAAACATGTATCTCTGACATTCTCAAATCCAAAGCATAAAAATAATTTGATTATGGTAATGAATTCAAGACTTGAACTATTGCTTGTCATTGTTTTTTTAGCTTTCACTGGGACCCTTGATCTGTATTGGAACATTATACAATTTTTCATCTCTCTTCTTACTTTTGGGTGGAAAAACTGGAGGAATTAGCTTGCATGGCCCATTTCAGTGGCAAGTCCCAATTTGGAGATTAGGGGTCCAAAACCTTTCAAATCCATTTTGAGGCATCAAACAACATTTTTGGGGGTCAAAACTTTATGAGCATATATTCCATCCCTTTGACATTGTTCTACACACCAAGACTTTTCCAATGGTGTGAAAATTGTCTCAGTCATACCTTGTATGTGGAATTTGTGCCTCCCACAAGTTGACTTACCTTATTTATCACCATGATATGAGTGGATGTCATGTCAGCCCCCATTACTCACACATGTGCGGATAGCCATGTGTGGAATTTCAAGAAGATTCTAGAAATTCAAAAGACTTATCACTGATTGATGGTTGAGGATTCAAAAACCCTAACCCTAGATGGTTATTAGGATATATTAAATATTGGACCGCTATGAAGAGAAGGGGGTTGCCATTCTTTAGCATTGTACTTGTTTCATAGTTGAGTAGAGAATCTAGGAGTAATATTTTGAGAGCATAATAGAGAAGAAAGGAGATTCTATAGCAGCCATTTAGGCCACAATGTCAACGACAACTCCATATTGACTGCATGTTTCTATGTACTTGATTTTTCATAACTAAACAAAAGAGAGCATAGGCCTCACCTACTTGTTGGGTTTTCTCCCATATTGGGTTTCCTAGGATACATCTTGTGTTTATTTGCCTCTTCTTTCATTTTTTCATATTTCGATTAATTTCAAAAATTCAAGCATTAATCTAGTAATAATTAATCTCAGATCTAAGGAAATAAATCGTATAATCTAAGATTTCATAATATTACAAGATATGTTGTGACAAACTATTACAGCAAAATATCTACAACATTTTATAGATCATACTGGTATTAGAGAAGTTTTCCTTGGGGTGTTTGTGGAAAGTTGATGTAACACCATGTTTTCCCCCAAGACTATAATTATGTTAAGACTTCACATAAGTATGTTTATGAAGCATGTAATTATGATTTGATTTAATAAAAAGAAAAACTACTGACTAAGAGGGAACGACCTTGCAAATATTGGCCATGAGACAAAAGTGGGAAATTGATGAAGCAAGGATAGATGAAGTGGCATGGAGTGGGGAGTTGAATTGTTTTATGAAGAAAATAGGAAGCTTGTTCAATAATCTGATCTATGCTTTTTGAGCATAAATTATTACCCCAATATACCCTATATGAACAAGCCACGTGACTAGTCATGACGGGCCAGGAAAGTGGTTGAGGTAGTTAATGGTTGTTGACAAATTTACCTTTTGGAGAAGCAAAGGGCCAATTAAATGATTAACAATATGTGCTCATTGTTGCCCCATCAGGATAGAGATTGTGAACTGCAAGTGATGATGTCTAATAGAATTTATGAGAGTCTTGGGGGGATTGGTCAAAGAAGAGGCCAAAAGGTGGAAAGAGACACCACCGGAGAACGCACGCAAACAGTAGAGCAAGAACCAAAAAAATGAAAGAGCGCATAGAAGCTCGAGTAGAGTAGATTCAAAAAAGACCAAGTGAGTAGTCGCCTGATTGAGCTCCAAGGAAACGAACAGAGTTGTTTGTGGGCATGGATTGAATATATGAAGAAATCATAGATCTTTCCTTAAATAAATTAGGAATCTCATCTGAGTTATTGATGACCCCTGAACAAAGAAGACTTGAACCCAGACTAGAGAAAAAATGACTACAACTTGGTGCTCACTGGACATAAACCGACACTAGTAAGGGGATATCATTGAGTGATTGTTTAGGAAAGAAGGGACTACCTTATGCAAAGGAAATCCAATTGAGAAACCACCTGATAAACCTGTAGAGTTCCTGAGCTCAGTGGGGAGAGGATAAATTTTGTTATGTCAAAGGAGGAAGGAGAATAACTTTCCTGGATCATCTGCATTGGAAACCAACTAAATCAGTTCCCCTTGTGGTATCATGGCTTGGCATGGGGGTGGCGTACTATAAGAAGGCACTCTACAGTATGGCCTAAAGTTTGGAGGAAAGGCATCCTCTCTCAGCCTGTTGGTATTGGAAATGTTCCCTAATCAGATAAGTGTATAACTTGACTTGTTTAATTTGTGCATGAGTGATAGATGTATGTAATTATATGATTCAATGGGAAATGAAAATGCTTGTGATTGATAAATGAATCTATGAATAATTGGGGTAGACTGATGTTGACATTGTCAACCTTTTAAATTGTGAAAACGAGTAAGTATGGACAATTTGAATCCCTATGGACCTTATAGCTTTAGAGGAAATCTTGCAAGACACGCACAAAAACATCATTTAACTGATGATGTGGAAGTCCCGTTGACCGGACACATCCCTTTGAGAAAATGAGGACCCTAATTCCTGAGGTAGTTGTTATCTTTTTGAGTAAGGCTTGCAAGATATGCAAGATATTATTTCCTCATATAATCTAGAGGTCTTTGTTAGTCTTAGAGTTGTTTTCTGACCCTTAGAGATTTGGTAAAATCCTTGAATGAATTCTTAAATGCTTAAGTCCAAAATCAGACTGTTTTCCTGAAGAAAATCTAAGTTCAGTCAGGATGATTGACAGCCATTGGACTAGCGCGGTGAGTAGATATAGAACGTTGATTGGATGGGGTAACCAACAGAACAATATAGGACTAGATCATAATCAGACTCCAATGAGGGAGATCTTGAGTCAACGAAACCCGTTGATCTGTCGGAACATGGCTATGGTAGATTCTGGATCGTTGGATTCAGCCATTAGCATATCAGTGTAAGGTATGTCCTAGTTTTAGAGAGGATTTTAGAGTGGGGGGGAGTTGAACGACAAGGAGTCTGAGGATCGTAGATCTCAAGGAGAGTGTCATGGAATCACAACCATTAGATCTCACTAAAACCGTCCCAAGAGGAAAATCCTTCCACCTTAACTATTGATTAGTTGGAACCTATAGGGAACATTACATCCGTTGGATCAAATGAACAAGGACCATTCGATCTATCGGAGCACGTGCATTTGAAGTCGTTGAAATAGAGTAGTCAATAGAGTCGAAAAAAGATATTTCGATGAGGAGGAGTTCCAAGAAAGAAAGTATATCGTTGATTTGGAATGTGCGAGACTTGATATCAATCATGAATCAATGTGGACCCCACTAGGATAGGTAAGACCAGGACTTGATAGGAGTGTAACTAACGATTGAGTAAGAGGCTCTGATGAGAGTACAACCATTAAACAAGGACATCAGAGAACCATTATATCCTTAAGGAATCCGTCGAAATGACGCTATCAGAGAGGTTGACGACTCCTGTGAATAAGAACTCCGACGAGAACAATTTTTAATTAGCTATAGAATGTATAAATGAGGGTAAGGAGGAACGATGATCGTCCAATTAAAGTATTGTGGTACTTGGACACCTCAACTAACTCTAAATAATCCTGTAGCTATGAATTTTGTAAAAATTAATGTAGGTTATGTTGTGATAAGAGAAGTCCTCACTTAGACATCGATGTTCCCTAGTACTCACTTGAGAGTAGAAGAAGGAAGAAATTGTGACATCCCACTAGCCTAAGTGATGGTTAGGGGGTCAGGTGTGTTACAGAGTGATATCATAGCAGAGTTCAAACTCTAGGCTTAAATGGACCATCAAAGTCGCTTGAAAACATTCAAAGAAGGTTCTACTAATTTTTTAGTGTGAAATATTCATTGGTAAAGTAATTACTAATGATAGTTGTTGTTTCATCACGTAGGACATGCTGAAAGGTAGCAGAGGTGACTAGTGCAGTACAACATGTAAGACACCTCACACCTAGTAGACGAAGAGTCTTATGGTCGGAGGGATAAATAAAATACTCCATATTTGATGGCCACTGTTAGAAGTTTGAAGGCAGACAATGAGAGGCTTATGAGAGCCCAAGTTGAACAGGTTGAATTGAATGATGTGTTACACGAAGTCTATCTGAAATTCAAAAGAATCTGCAGCAAGGCCCTAGAAATGTATAGTTTCAATAGTCGGAGAGGTTGAAAACCCCTTCGGATGTTGAGAAGCACGGGTTATCTCACAACAATGTGGGAAGGAATTCTTCCAAGAAGAGGCACCAGAATGCCAAGAAAGGAAGATTAGGTGGAAGTGTTTCCATAGAGTCACCAGGTAGGGGGACCACTTAGGTAGAGTTTTCCAGTAGTGGCACGAATTCAAGTGTCCCAAAGAAGAAGAAGAGGAATAATTCTCAAAGTTCTTTGACTGAGGAATTCAAGAAGGTTAATCCACCTACCTTCGATGGAGAGATAAAGAAAGGAGAAGAAGTCGAAGCATGGTTGTTTGGGTTGAAGAAGTATTTTTGGATACATAATTACTCTTATAATACCAAGGCAAGGGTTTCCATATTTAACCTGAATAGAGGAGCTTCCATTTGGTGGGAAGATCTCAAGGAAATTAAAGGGATAAAGCAAAGCCAATTGACATGGAAACAGTTTGAGAAATACGTTTGTAAGGCTTACTTATCAGAAAAGTATTATGATGACAAAATCAAGGAATTCCATAAGCTTAAGTTGGGATAACTTACCATAGATGAATAAGCCAAAATATTTATGGATCTATTGAGGTATGTTCCCTACCTTAAGGATAAGAAAGCGAGAATACAATGTTTTCTCAGTGGATTGCCACAATCCTACCAGGATCGAATTGAATTTAACAAACCCAAGACATTAGAGGACACTATCAGGAAGGCTAAGTGTTGTTATGATCAGTCTAAGCATAAGCAAGAGCCTTCAAAGGACTGGAAAAAGAAGGATAAGAGTGGATTCTAGAAGAATGGATTCAAACCCTTTCCATATAAGAATCACATGAAAGGTGCATAGTTGGGTTAGTCAAGCAGAAGTGTGAATCAACAGAACTTTCCATCTTAGAGTAGAAATAAGCCAGCAGAGTAAGCAAGAGAAAGAGTAGAGGAGCCTAAGAAAGGACCTTTACAATGTTGGGGATGTGGAGAGCCACATATGTTGAGGGATTGTCCCCACATGCAACAGGATAATAGAAGGTTGTATAACATGTAGAAGACAGCTACAGTCAACAATGTAGCTTGAAGCATGACGAGAATTTATGCAGTTGTTGAGAATTGGCAAGAAGACCACCAAGCCTATGTGGTGGAATTGGAAGGTATGATTGCCAACCAACCCATCTCTAATTTAATTGACCTAGGTTCTAAACTTAGTTATATTTCACCATGAGTTGTTAAGGCATGTTCATTGCAAAAAAAGAAGCATACAAAAGCATGGTTGGTTCAGTTAGCCACTAGAACAAAGAAAAAGTAGTTGAGTTGATTGAAGCATGTCCAATTGAAATGGATGGACTGCAAACTAATGAAGCCTTGAATTTCCTACGACGCACCATTGGAAATGGATTGGCTAACTGCCCACAAGGCAAAGTTGAATTTCTATGAGAAGGTTTTGGAATGTGAAGATGAGGAAGGAAACACAAGGATTTTTCAAGGCATTAGGAAGCTTGTTTCAATAAGGAAAATATCAGTATTACAAAAATAGAAGTTTAGTACAAAAGGGTGTCCTTGTATGCTATACAAGTATTAAACTCAACATAAGCAAGCAACTAAAAGCTGAAAATCGTCTAGTACTATGGGAGTTCAAATATATGTTTCCAGAGGAGGTGCCTGGATTGCCTCTGAAAAGGGATCTTGATTTTTCAATAGTGTTGGTTCTGAAGCCTGATTATCTTATTGATTCAAAGGCCTTTGTTTTCAGTCGTGTTTATACCCCATGAATACTTTACGCCCTGGAAGAATGTACACTCCTCCAGGCGGGGGAGTGCAGAGGGGCCTGCCCCTCCTCTGGGGTCTAGGGGCAAGCGGGGCACCGAAAGAAAAATTGCCTTGTAAATGTTTATTGTAATTTCATAGCAAATATTGACCGTTCATTATAAGGTCACAGATTTGATGGTAGAAGTTATGTTAGGGTTTTTTGCCCTAGAAGGCAACCCTCTTTTATGAGGGAAATGTATTGCGACTATGTATCATTGTGAATATTGTATTCTGAGAGAGGAGACTATGAGATAAAGAAGAGAAATTTATAGCAGGTGTGTTGTAGGTTGTATCCCTTCATTTGTTGGATAATAAAAAAGGAAGGACTTGGCAATTTATCTGGTGGACGTAGCCCACACTGGGTGAAACACGTATCTATGTGTCTCTATTGTATTGTGTATATTTTATGTTTTATTTTCGCATTTGTTTTATTTTATTGCTCCACGATCTTGTTTTTCTAACAACTGGTATTAGAGCGAAAGGTAACTCGCAGGAAAAGAGGGTTCCTGGTTCGAGTGGGAGAAATGGTGGAAGATGGAAAGTTTAGGGTCGAGAAATTTAACGGCCAAAACTACCACTTATGGAAGATGCAGATGAAATATTATTTATATCAGAAGGATCTATTCCTACGATTGGGTGGAATAGCAAAGAAGTCGGCGGCCATGAAGGACGAGGAATGGGAGGTTCTTGATAGAAAGGCACTAGGAATGATACGGCTGAGCCTTGCAGTGTCAGTGGCTTTCAGTATTCGAAAGAAAAGACAACGAAGGAGTTGATGGATGCATTGGATAAACTGTATGAAAAACCCTTTGTGTCCAATAAGGTATTTCTGATGAAGAGATTATTTAATATGAAGATGTGAGAAGGCAGGTGTATTCCAGATCATTTAAATGAATTTAATACGGTTACTAATCAACTAAGTTCTGTAAAAGTGGACTTTGATGATGAGGTCAAGGCTCTTCTAATCTTGTGCTCATTTCCAGAAAGTTGGAATGGCTTGGTCATGGCTGTAAGTAACTATGTCTCTAGTTCAAACACTCCAAAATTTGATGATGTTGTTGGTGTTATCCTTAGCGAGGAAATGCGACGGAAAAGCATAGGTGAGACATCAGGTAATGTGTTAAACATGGAGAACAAGGGAAGACAAAAGGATAGAGGAAAGGGCTTAGGGAATTGTGGGAATTCTAGGAAGGGAAGATCCAAATCCAAACTGGGAAAGATAGAGTGTTGGAATTGTGGGAAAAAAGGACATCTGAAGAAAGACTGCAGAGCTCCAAAGAAAGAAAGAGATGGACAACAAGAGAAAAATCAGGAAGCAAATGTAACAGGTGATGTGTTACAAGATGCTTTGTTTCTTTCTGTAGATAATATTTTTGAGTCTTGGGTAGTAGATCAGGGGCTTCATTTCATGCCACATCCCACAGGAAACATTTTCTAGATTATGCTCAAGGTGATTTTGGACAAATTCATTTGGGTGATGATGCACCATGCAAAACTGTTGGAATGGGAAAGGTAAAAATAAAGCAAAGGAATGGAAACCAATGGTTGTTGAAAGAGGTAAGACATGTTCCAAATCTAAGGAAAAATCCAATTTCAACAAGGCAGTTGGCAAGTGAAGGTTGTATATCCATATTTACAAATAAGGTGTGGAAGGTCACCAAAGGATCATTGGTGATAGCAAAAGGAGAGAAGGTAGGTACATTGTATTTATGTACTAGTAATATTGACTCTTCTATCTCTTTAGCTTCTACAAAAGTGGATGCAACAATGTGGCATCATAGGCTTGGACACATGAGTGAGAAGGGGATGCAGATACTTCACAAAATAATTTTTTTGACAGATCTTAAACAAATTGATTTGGATTTCTGTGAGCATTGTGTTTATGGAAAACAAAATAAAGTCAGATTTCTTAGAGTCGGAAAAAAAAAAAAAAAAGAGTGAAAAGTTAGAGCTTGTGCATACAGATGTATGGGGACCAGCTAAGGTATCATCTCTTGGTGTATCTCATTATTATGTTACTTTTATTGATGATGCAACTAGAAAAACTTGGGTTTATTACATTCAACAAAAATCTGTTGTTTTTTATACTTTTAAGAAATGGAAAGCTTTGGTTGAGAATGAGACGGGAAAAAGGTTGAGGTGTCTCAGATCAGACAATGGAGGTGAATATTGCAGTGAGTTTGATGATTACTATTCATACCATGGGATTCATAGAGAGAAAACAGTTCCAAGAACACCACAATAAAATGGTGTGTCAGAAAGGATGAACATGACAATCATGGAGCATGCAAGGAGTATGAAATTGCATGCCGGTTTTCCCTTACAGTTCTGGGAAGATGTTGTAGATATTGTTGTTTAGTTAATAAACAGAGGACCTTCAAGCTCTTTGGATGGTAGAATTTCAGAGGAGGCATGGACAGGTAAAAAGGTATACTATTATTTTTTGAAGACTTTCAGTTGTGAAGCATTTGTCCATATTGATAAAGAAAATAGAAGAAAGCTTGAGGCAAAATCCAAGAAGTGTACCTTTATTGGATACGGTGTTAATGATTTTGGTTATCGCTTATGGGATTATAAAAATCACAAATCATTAGGAGTAGAGATGTCATATTCAATGAGAAGGTCATGTACAAAGATCAGTTGCAGGGAAAGAAACAGGAAAAAGAAAAACCAAAATACACAGTGCTTGATGAGATCATTGAAACAAAATTCCAAAGGTACCAAAAAATCAAAATGTACAACAACATGACTAACAGGTACCTCAAACTCTTGCAAGTGTTGTTAGAAGATCTACCAGGTTAAGTAGACCCCTTGAACGATACTCTCATTCATTGTATTATTTATTGTTGACTAATTTTGATGAACCAGAATGTTATGAAGAGGCAATGTAGGTAGACACTAAAAAGAAGTGGGAGCAAGGAATGAAAGAGGAAATGGAATCCCTCGCAAATAGCCAGACTTGGGATTTGGTTTAGTTTTGTACAGAAAAAAGAGCATTACAGAATAAATGGGTTTACAAGTTGAAGGAAGAAGATGGAGGCAAAAAGCGGTACAAGGCTAGACTTGTTGTAAAGAGGTTTGCACAAAAGAAATGTATAGATTTTGATGAAATATTTTCTCCTATTGTTAAAATGACTTCAATTAGAACTATTTTAAGTCTTGTGGTAGTAGAATATTTACATATTGAACAATTAGATGTAAAAACAACTTTTCTCCATGGGGATTTGGAGGAAGAGATTTATATGCAGCAGCCACATGGGTATAAGGTCAAAGGGAAGGAAAATTTGGTATGCAGGTTGAAGAAGAGCTTGTATGGCCTAAAGAAACCTCCAAAGTAGTGGTTTTGAAGTTTGACAAGTTTATGAGAACAAGGTTATAGTAGATGTCATTTTGATCACTGTGTTTATTTTAAAAGGCCAAAAAATGGAAGCCATATTATCTTGCTATTGTATGTAGATGACATTCTTGTTGCAGGGTCTAATATGCAGGATATAAATGTGCTCAAGAAGAAATTATCTAATTCATTTGCAATGAATGATTTGGGTGTCGAAAAGAAAATCTTTGGTATGAGAATAACAAGAGACGGGAAACATTGCAAATTGACATTGTCTCAGGGTGAGTACATAGAGAAGGTGTTGGAGAGGTTCAGAATGCAGAATGAAAAAACAGTTAGTACACCTTTGGCCATCCATTTCAAATTAACTAAGGAAATGTGTCCCAAGACACGAGAGGAGATAAAATACATGTCCAGGGTCCCTTATTCATCAACAGTTGGCATCTTGATGTATGTGATGGTTTGCACAAGACCAGATATTGCACATGAAGTGCGAGTTGCAATCCAAGTAAAGAACATTGGAAGGCAATAAAGTGGAGTCTCATGTATTTGAGAGGTACTACTACTCACGCATTATTTTGGAGGTTCAGAAATTGTTCTACAAGGATATGTTGATTCAGATATGGCAGGCGATAAAGATAGCAGGAGGAGCACCACAGGGTATGTTTTTACTATAGGTGGAACAACAGTAAGTTGGATTTCGAAACTGCAAAAGGTTTTTGCACTTTCAACAATAGATGTAGAGTATGTCATTGCTACAAAGGCTAGTAAAGAAATGATTTGGTTACAGAGGTTTATGGAGGAATTGGGAAAGGAGCAGGAGACTAGCAGGTTGTACTGTGACAATGAGAGTGCCATTCATCTTGCAAAGAACTCAGCCTTCCTTTGGAAGACTAAGCATATACATATCAGGTACCATTTCATACGATCCGTCTTGGAATATGGACATTTGAATTTGGAAAAGATACACACTAGCTAGAATCTTGCAGACATGTTAACAAAGGGAGTAACCAGAGAGAAATTGAGTTCCTACTCAGTTTCAGTTGGTCTTCAAGCATGAAGGTGAAGATGATAAATTTGCCAGGTCCAAAAGGATCATAGTCCAGCAGATACAACAATGATGGAGTTGTTGAAATTAGTCTCCAACTAGGAGATCGTTGGTTGTGGAGCCTGATTATCTTCCTGATTCAACGGCCTTTATTTCTAGTCATGTTTATACCCCATGAAGACTTTACACCCCGGAAGAATGTACACTGCTCCACGTGGGGGAGTGTAGGGGGGCTTGCCCCTCGTGTGGGGTTCGGGGGAAAGCGGGCCCCCGACGGGGATTCGGGGGTGAAGGCCCCAAAGGAAAAATTGCCTTGTAAATGTATATTGTGATTTCATAGTAAATCTGGACCATTCATTATAAGGTCGCAGATCTGACAGTAGAAGTTATGTTAGAGTTTTTTTCCCTAGAAGACAACCCTCTTTTATGAGGGAAATGTATTGTGGCTATATATCATTGTGAATATTGTATTATGAGAGAGGATATTGTGAGAGAAAGAAGAGGAAGTTACAGCGGGTGTGTTGTAGGTTGTATCCCTTCATTTGTTGGATAATAATAAAGGAAGGACCTGGAAATTTCTCTGGTGGACATAGCCCACTAGGTGAACCACGTATATATGTGTCTCTATTGTATTGTGTATATTCTTTATTTTATTTCCACATTTGTTTTATTTTGTTGTTCCACGATCCTATTTTTCTAACAAATAGATCTCGTGCCTAGAGCAATGCCATCATCAAAAGTGTCTTATAGAATGAGCACACCAGAGTTGGTGGAGTTGAAAGTGCAATTGAAAGAAATGTTGGATAAGGGTTATACCAGGTCGAGTGTGTCTCCATGGGGAGATCCAACCTTCTTTGTAAAGAAGAAAGATGGTATCTTGAGAGTATGCATTGATTATAGGCAATTGAACAAGATGACCATCAAGAACAAATATCCTTTGCCTGAGATAGATGATCTTTTTTATCAGCTCAAAGGAGTTGTAGTTTTATCAAATATTGATCTAAGGTCAGGATATCACCAAGTCAGAATTAAGGATCAGGATATCCACAAGACAACCTTTAGGACAAGGTATGGGCACTATGATTTTGTTGTGGTGCCATTTGGGCTTACAAATTCACCAGCTACATTCATGTGTTTGATGAATAGTGTGCTCAACAAATATTTAGACAAGTTTGTCTTAGTGTTTATGGATGACATTTTGGTGTATTCCAAGAACCGAGAGGAGCATGAAGAACATCTCAGAATGGTGTTACATGTGTTAAGATAAAACCAGTTGTATGTTAAGTTCAGCAAGTGTGATTTCTTCCAACGAGAAATCCAGTATCTAGGCCATGTGATCTTAGCAAAAGGAGTGGCAACGGATCCTGAAAAGATCAAGGCAATCATGGATTGACCTGCCCCTATAAATGTGACAGAAGTAAGTTCCTTCTTGGGATTGGTTGGGTATTATAGGAGATTCAAAAAGGGATTTTCCAATATTGGTAATCCTATTACTTCATTGTAAAGGAAGGGGATGAAGTTCATATGCTCACTAGAGTGTGAAGATAGCTTCCAGCAATTGAAGCATGTATTGACCAATGCCCCTATTTTAAATATCATAGACCTAGAAAAGTATTTCTTGGTTTGCACAGATGCTTGCAAGGAAGGACTCAATGGAGTTCTCATGCAATATGGACAAGTGATTTTCTATGAATCATGAAAGTTAAATGAGCATGAGAAAAAGTATGTTACCCATGATCTGGAGTGAACAACAATCGTGCATTCCTTGAAAATGTGGAGACATTACTTACTCGAGAGAAGAGGTATCATGATGATAGAACATTGTAGTCTAAAGTACCTATTTCACTAGCTAAGGTTGAATGTTATATAGGCCAGGTGGATGGCATTGATCATGGAGTTTGATTTTGAAATCAAACACATTAAAGGGAAGGAAAATAGAGTGGCAGATGCACTCAACCGAAGTGTGCATGTTATACACCTAGTGGAAACAAGTGTAGGTGAATCCGACATTCAAAAAAGGATTAAGAGACTCTTGTAAGAAGACGAGTTCTTCAATCAAGTGAAGGAAGGGTTACAGAAAGAACCTAGGGAAAAGAGGTTTTAAGGATATCATATTGGGGCTAATAGTTTGTTGTTGTATAACAACAGGCTGTATGTGCCTAATTCAACATATTTGAGGTGTTTAATTATGGACACGTTCTATAGAAGACCATATGTAGGTCACCCTGGTTACCATGAAATGGTGACAACAATACGACAGTTGTATTATTGGCCTAGGATGAAGCAGGGCATAGCTTATTAAATTCCAAAATGTCTAGAGTGCCAATAGGTGAAAGTTGAGCATACGAATCATGTTGGATTATTGCAGCCTTTGCCTATTCTAAAGTGGAAATGGGAAGTTATTTCCATGGATTTTACTACAGGTTTACCTAAGGCAATCAAACAACATGATGCGATCATGGTTGTAGTGGACAAGTTGAGCAAGACAACTCATTTTATTCTTGTCAAATTACTTTTAAATTTATAGACATTGCTAACGTTTTTATGAAGGAAATTTTCAGATTACATGGTTTGCAAAAATCCATAATCTCATATAGAGATGCTAAGTTCACCTTGAATTTCTGGAAAAGCTTATTTGCAAGATTAGAAACACAATTGGCATTTAGCACAACCTACCATCCTCAAACAAATGGTCAGACAAAAAGAGTGAACAGAGTGTTAGAAAACATGTTGAGGATGCATGTTATGCATCGGCCCAAGAAGCAAAAGGAATATCTACCCCTGGTAGAGTTTTCATACAACAATGGTTACCAAAAATCATTGAATATGAGTTCGTTTGAGGTCATGTATGGTAGAAAGTGTAGACTTCCAATCAGTTGGGATAATTGAATGGAAAAAATCACACCTGGAACAGAATTGTTGAAAGAAATGGAGCAAATAATGGTTAAAATAAGATAGAACCTGAAGGTATCCCAAGACAAACAAAAGAGCTATGTTGATAGCAAGAGAACTCACAAAGAGTTCAAAGTAGGAGATCATGTGTATCTTCGACTGAAACCTAGGAGAAGTTCCTTGAGAATGGGAATGTGTGCTAAATTGACACCCCGATATTGTGGACCATTTGAAGTCTTAGTGAGAATAGGACCAGTAACATACATACTTGCATTAACACCTACTATTAGAGCTCATAATGTTTTCCATGTCCCTTTGTTAAAGAAATATGTACATGACCCTAATCATGTAATTGATTGGACTACGATACAAGTAGAACCAGAAGGAAAATTCCAGCCCGAACCCCAATGCATCCTAGACAGGAAAGAAACAATGCTCCAGAACTAATCCATTGTGTAGGTCAAGGTGCAATGGAAGCACTTTGGAGCAAATGAAGCTACATGGGAGCTAGAACATGCCATGAGATTATCATACCCATTATTATTTTCAATAAAATTGTACATATATGGTGTTTTTAACACCAAGGACGGTGTTCCTTTAAGGGGGAGGGGAACATAACACCATATTTTCCCCCAAGACTATGATTATGCTAAGACTTCATATAAGTATGTTTATGAAGCATGTAATTATGTTTTTATTTAATAGAAACATCAAAACCATTGACTGGGAGGGAACAACCTTGCAAGTATTGGTTGTGATACACAAGTGAGAAATTGATGAAGGAGGGATAGATGAAGTGGCATGGAGTGGGGAGTTGAATTGTTTTATGAAGAAAATAGGAAGCTTGTTCAACAAACTAATCTATGCTTGCTAAGCAGAAATTCATACCCCAACGTACCCTATCTGAATGAGCCACGTGACTAATTATGAAGGGTCGGGAAAGTGGTTGAGGCAACTAATGGTTGTTGACGGATTGGCCTTTTGGAGAATAAAAGGGCCAATTAAATGACTGACAACAAGACCTTGCAATTTCCTCTTTAGGATAGATATTGCAGACTATAGGCGACGATGTTTGACAAATTTTATGATATTCCCGAGGGGATTGGTCGAAGAAGATGCCAAAAGGTGGAAAGAGACACCCCTAGAGAATGCACACAGACTGTAGAGAAAGAACAAAAAAAAAAGAGTGTGGAGAAGCTTGAGTAGAGAAGAATCGAACAAGAACAAGTGGGTAGCAACCCAATTGAGTTGCAAGGCAACGAACAGATTTATTCGTGGGCATGGATTGAAGATAAGAAGAAAAAATAGAGCTTTCCTCGAAGAAAATAGAAAGCGTACCCTATCTGATGAGCCACGTGACTAGTTATGAAGGGTCAGGAAAGTGGTTGAGGTAGCTAATGGTTGTTGACAGATTGGCCTTTTAGATAAGCAAAGGGAAAATTAAATGACTGACAGCAAGTGTTGTAGGAAAATCCCTCCGCGAATAGGTGGATTCCCTCTTGAACCCTAAATCTTTAAGATCGAGACAGAAAGGTGCTAATCACTGACATCCTTGTAGACCTAGCTAAGCTAATCTATAGAGAAGAGGAAGAAGATGTACCTTTTTTTACGATGTTTTTCCTTGCCCACTCCAAGTCGAGCTCTAATCCCCAAGCTCTTTGACAAGTTCTGCAATCCAATCAAAGACAAAACATGCTTCATGTTCTACTATGATTAGTTTGAAACTAGATCTATCCATTAAAGACAAGTTCATGTAGGTATACACAATCTTGAAAGAAACAGGCCAAGCACATGTATTAATGAGAACTCGATAGAGATGCTTACATACCTTTGATGAAGCTGCAATAGCCTCTTCCAATTCTCCTTGTCCAACCCCTTGCTCAAATGATCCACAAACAAATGACTATGCTTCACTGATTATCTCCCTTATGAGATCATAAGTTTGATGCCTTCAATGTCTCCCCTTTTCACCATGAGGACGCCTCCTTATATAGGCTTGGAGAGGCCTAACCACTTAAGAGATTCTTGGGATAGGTTGAGTATCTTTCTCCATCAGTTGTTGATCCTCCCTAAGATCGAGCCTTGACCTCATATTCGAATCAAACTAACTCCAGAGATGAGGGGGATTTTTCCCTGATTTTCCTCAACAACCCAAGATTTCCTCAAACAGCCCAATGCTCCCCCATAATGGGGCACAGAGAGTTGCAATGCTCCCCCAAAGGAGGGAAAGGAGTACTAGCGCTCCCTGCCAGTGGGTAGGGGAGCGTTGCCTTTCAAAAGTGATTTTTAAGTGGTTTTCTCAAGGCAAAAGGATTTGTACTCTTCGTCAAATGACATGTCTTTCTTTGTACCAGTTTCTCTGAGTCCATACCCTTACTCAAAAAATTCTACAAAGTACTTTAGTCATCAATTTTTGCCTTCAAACTTCGCACTTTGGGGGGCAATCTCTTACACATCAAAATTACTCACTTCAATGATGACTTATTGTCGTCATTACAAGTGTCGCAAGTATCGCATTTTGGCCGCAAGTATGGAAAGTCTCACAAACATCATGCTCTCATCTTGCCTATGTCATGTCTTGAATGACATCACAAGAACACTTGAAAGACATCCTCAAAGACCGTTTAAAAGAAATACAAGTCATTTGAGTACAAATCCTTCCGCTTTGAGAAAACCACTTAAAAATCACTTTTGAAAGGCAGTGCTCCCCTACCCACTGACAGGGAGCGCTCCTTACCCTCCTTTGGGGAGCGTTGCAATGCTCTGTGCCCCATTCTAGGGGAGCGCTGGGTTGTTTGAGGAAATCTTGGGTTGTTGAGGAAAATCAAGCAAAAATCCCCCTCATCTCTAGAGTTAGTTTGATTCGAATTTGAGGTCAAGGCTCAATCTTAGGGAGGATCCACAACTGATGGAGAAATATCCTCAACCTATCCCAAGAATATCTTAAGTGGTTAGGCCTCTCCAAGCCTATATAAGGAGGCCTCCTCATGGTGAAAAGGGGAGACATTAAAGGCATCAAACTTACGATCTCATAAGGGAGATAATCATTGAAGCATAGTCATTTGTTTGTGGATCATTTGAGCAAGGGGTTGGATAAGGAGAGTTGGAAGAGGTTGTTGCAGCTTCATCAAATGTCTTTAAGTATCTCTATGGAGTTCTCATTAATACATGTGCTTGGCCTGTTCCTTTCAATATTGTGTATACCTACATGAACTTGTATTTAATGGATAGATCTAGTTTCAAACTAATCATAGTAGAACAGGAAGCATGTTTTGTCTTTGATTGGATTGCAGGACTTATTGAAGAGCTTGGGGATCAAAGCTCAACTTGGACTGGGCAAGGACAAACATCATAAAAAAGGTACATCTTCTTCCTCTTCTCTATAGATTAGCTTAGCTAGGTCTAAAAGGATGCCAGTGACCAAAGTTACAACCTTTATGTCTTGATCTTAAATATTTAGGGTTCAAGAGGGAATCCACCTGCCCGCATGGGGATTTTCTTGTAACAGAAATTGGCGAAGGGTTCAATGACAATAATGGGATGCAATGACACTTGTAATGATGACAATAGGTCATCATTGAAGTGAGTAATTTTGATGTGTAACAGAGGGACCTTGCGATTTTCCCTTTAGGATAGAGACTGTGGACTGTAGGCGACAATGTTTGATAGAATTTATGAGAGTCCCAAGGGTATTGGTCGAAGAAGAGGCCAAAAGGTGGAAAGAGACACACCTGGAGAACGCATGCAGACTATAGAGAAAGAACCAAAAAAACAAAAGAGAGTAGAGAAGCTCGAGTAGAGTGGAGTCGAACAAGAACAAGTGGGTAGCAACCCAATTGAGCTGCAACGCAGAGAACATATTTGTTCGCGGGAATGGATTGAAGATAAGAAGAAAACATAGATCTTTCCTTGAAGAAAATAGGAAGCTCATCTGAGTTATTTATGATCACCCTAAACAAAGAACACCCGAACCCAGATTGGAGCAAGAAGGACCACAACTTGGTGCTTACTGGACATAAACTGGCACTGGTAAGGGGATATCATTGAGGGATTGTTTAGCAGAGAAGAGACTCCCTTGCGTAGAGGAAATCCAGTTAAGAAACCACCTGATAAAATTGTAAAGTTAATGAGCTCAGTGGGAGAGGATAAATTTTTTTGTGTCATAGGAGGAAGGAGAGTAACCTTCCTAGATCGTCTGCATTGGAAACCAAGTAAATCAGTTCCCCTTGTGCTATCATGTCTTGGAACTATAGGAAGGCACTCTACAATATGGCATAAGGTTGGGAGGAAAGGTGCCCTCTCTCAATCAATTGGTATTGGTAATTTTCTCTAATCAGATAAGTGTATTACTTGACTTGTTTAATTTGTGCATGAATGAGGGATGTATGTAATTATATGATTCAATGGGAAATGCAAATGCATGTGCTTGATAAATGAATCTCTGAATAATTGGGGTAGACTAATGTTTCCATTTTCAACCTATTAAATTATGAAAACGAGTAAGTATGGATAGTCTAAATCCCTATGGACCTCATAGCTTTAGAGGAAAGCTTGTAAGAAATGGATGAAAACATCATTTGATTGGCGATGTGGAAGTCCTGTTGATCGGAGAGATCCCTGTGAGAAAATGAGGACCTTGAGTCTTGAGGTAGTTGTTATCTTTGTGATGAAGGCTTGCAAGATATGCAATATCTTCTTTCCTCATACAATCTAGAGGCCTTCGATGGTCTTAGAGTTGTTTTATGACCCTTAGAGATTTGGTAAAATCCTTGAAGAAATTCATGAATTCTTAAGTCCAAAATCAGATCGTTTTCCTGAAGAAAATCCAAGTTCATTCGGGATGACTTGCAGCCATTGGACCAGCGCGATGAGCAGATCTGGATCATTGATCAGATGTGGTAACCATCAGAACAATCTAGGACTAGATCATAACCAGAATCCTACAAGGGAGATCCTAGGACAATGAGACCGGTTGATCCGTCAGAACATGGCTATGGTGGATTTTGGACCGTTGGATTCAACCATTATCATATTGGTGTAAGGTATGTCAGGGTTTCAGAGAAGATTTTAGAAGGGGGAAAGTTTGATGACATGGAGTTCGAGGGATGTAGATCTCAAGGAGAGTGTCTTGGAATCATAGTCGTCAGATCTTGCTAGAACTATCCCAAGAGGGAAATCCTTCCACCTTAACTAGTGATTAGTCGGAACCTTCGAGGCACATTACATCTGTTGTATTAGATGAACAAGGATCGTTTGATTTTTTGGATCACATGCATTTGGAGTATTTAGTAGAGATGGAATGGAGATACTTTGATGAGGAGGTATTCTAAGAAACAAAGTAGACCATTGATTTGGAATGGGCAAGACTTGATCTCGGTCATGAATTGATGTGGAACCCGCTTGGATAGGTAAGACTAGGACTTGATAGAAGTGTAACTAATAATTGAGTAAGAGGCTTTGATGAGAGCACAATCATTAAATGGAGACATCAAAGACCCTTTAGATCCTTAAGGAATCCATCAGAATGATGCTATCGGAGAGGTTGGTGACTCTGGTGAGTAAGAACTCCAACTGGAACAAGTCTGAATTAGCTACAAAACATATAAATGAGGTCAAGGAGGAATGTTGATCATTCGATTAAAGCATTAGGATACTTGGACACCTCAACTGACTCCAAATAATCCTGCAGCTATGAATTTTGTAATAAGTAATGTAGGTTATGTTGTGATAACATAAGTCCTCACTTAGACATCGATGTTCCCAAGTACTCACCCGAGAAGGAAGAAATCATGACATCCCGCCAGCCTAAGTGAGGCTTAGTGTGTCAGGTGTGTTGCACTTGAAGTATCCAAGAATTGACTTAATAATGAAGTTGTAGAACCCTAGCCATGGTGAATGAGTTTGTTCATAACAATCCTCAGGATGTAGTGGAAGAGACATTTTTTAGACTGGAAGAGAAAGTTGTTGATACCTCTTGAAACATGGTCCTCTTCATGGCAGCTCTATCAAATAAGTTCAGAAATTTTGGGGAGGTTGGTGGCTCTAACTTCGAATTTGGATCTAATGAGAAACCAAGAGATAGTGAAGACCCAAAAAATGAGTCAAAAGAAGAGATCGATAAAGACAAACCAAGTTCCAGTACCATCACTCTTTCATAACCTTTGTTTAAAATGGAAGTCAAAGTGGACATCAAACCCTACCAAGGTGAGATCAATGTTATTAATTTGAATCATTGATTGCAACAACTAGAAGTGTATTTCAGTGTCCATAATATAGATGAAGATTAGAAAAATTCATTTTCCTAACTTAAACTAGCGGACCATGCATTAGCCTGGTCAGGAAGCCATATAGAGAAACATAGGTTGGAGAGTGATTCACCAGTAACTAAGTGGGAGGATTTTAAAACCTTTATCAAACCCGACCCTATTAGCTATGTAGAGGCTAATGGATCTGTTGGCATCACTTCATGTAAAGTCAAGGGCAGAGTGTGTAAGAGTACACAACTGAATTCAAAAAGATGGTGATCATGTTAGGTATCTCTCCCAAGAACCTAGATGTAGTCTTTAAGTATTTGGGGGGTCTACATAGTCAATTGCAAAAGCAATTGATGCTCTTCAAACCTAGGATCGTTGATGAGGCTTGTGTGCAAGCACAATATCTAGAGAACATAGACCATAATAAATGACAACCAAGTGGTTCTTTATAGAAATATCACCAAGATGCTTCGAAGGAGAGGAAGAAAAAGTGGAAAGGAAAAAACAAGACGACGACAACCACTACAGATCAAGGCAAGGATCCAAACAACCACTACAACCATTGCAATATGATGGTCACACCGAAGACAAGTGTTGGAAGCTACATATAGAGTTGAATCCAAATAACCATAAAAAGGATGCCAAGAAGAAGAACCTACTAGGCAAGGACTCGGGCAACAAGGTTGAGAGCATATTGGATGTGGATGAGAAGATTGTCTTCACTTCAGTGCAAAAGGAGGTGAATCTGAGTAACCTTCATCACAAGGAAAACAAGGAGATGAAAAAACTCTTCCATATTTAGATCTAGGTCAAAAGGACCAAGGTAGATGCTATATTTGATTATGTCTCATAGGCCAACCTCATAGTAGATGATTTGGTTAGCAATATTGGGTTGGAATTTCATGATCATCCGAGCCCATACCCATTGGGATGGGTGAATAAGGAGAAAAGATCAGAGTCACTAAATAGTGTAAGATCAAGTTTGATATAAGTGCATATTTTATTGATGAAGTGGAGTTAGATGTAGTACCCCTTGATGTGTATGGTATAATATCTACAAGCCCCTACATGTATACAAGGGATGTGATCTTTATGCAGAAAGAAAACTAGTATCGCCTAACCAAAGATGGGAAGTATTACATCATCAATGCACAAAAAGGAAAGTCAAAGAACTCTTTGATAAGTGCCAACCAAGCCAAAAAGTTGATTAGTTATAGTAATAAGTATGTATTGCTTTTCTTAAGAGAGACTCGACCAAGGGAGTAATTGGTAAGAGTAAAGGCATCCCTGGAGGAATGTAGCAAAGAACTGAAATAACAATTGGAGGAGTTGTTGCATGCATACAAAGGAGTCTTCCAGGAGCCTAAAGGTTTTCCACCTAAGAAGGAAGTGGAGCATAAGATACAGTTGGTGTCTGACTCCCCATTACCAATTCTTTGGTTGTATAGACATTTTGTTCTCAAAGTAGATGAAGTGAAGAAACGGTTGCAACAACTACTAAAGTAGGGAGTAATTCAACTAAGCACTCCACCTAGTGGGTCACTTATCATCATAGTACCCAAGAAGGATGGGACTTGGCGAATATGTATCGACTACAGAGCTTTGAACAAGATCACGCTTAAGAATCAATATACTTTGCCCGAAATTGATGATTTGTTAGATCAGTTGCAGCAAGCCAATAACTTCACCAAATTGGATCTCAAATCAGGATACCACTAGGTACTCCTTAAAGAATAAGACACCTAGAATCCCACCTTCAAGACAAGGCAAGGTCTATATGAATGGTCGGACATGCCTTTTGGTTTATGTAATGCACTAACTACATTTATGAGTTTGATGAATGATGTATTGCATCCCTATTGAGATTTATTTGTAATAGTGTATTTGGATGACAGATTAGTTTATAGCTCCACATGGGAGGAACATATCTCATATCTCATGTAGGTGTTACAGACTCTGAAAAAGCATCAGTTGCTGGCAAACCTCAAGAAATGTGAGTTTTCTTAGAAATCATTGGTGTAATTAGGGTATGTGATCGGTGGAGGGGAACTCAAGATAGATCCACAAAGATGGAGGCCATCATGAAGTGTTTCGTTCCTACTAATGTCACTAAAGTTATGAGATTTTTTGAGGCAACACAACACCTACAAAATTTTAGAGCATCCTTTTCGGTGATATTTGCACCACTCCATGCCATAATATCTAGTGGTAAGAGTTTCCAATGGGGAAAGAATTAGCAAAAATATTTTGACGAGCTAAAACCAAATATTAGTCAAGCACTGATTCTCACATCACCTAACTTGCAGAGGCCTTTTGAAGTGAAGATAGATGCAAGTGGGCATGATATGGGAGCAATTTTGATGCAAGGAGGTAAGTCGATATGCTATCATTCCAAGATATTTCATGGGGGGGTTTTGAACTACGCTACACATGATAAGGAACTCTATGGCCTAGTTGAAGTTGTTAAGAAGTGGAAGCAGTATCTGATGGGCAAGGAAACCATTATCCACATTGGTCACCAACCACTGCAGTATTTGAAAGCCCATAGTAAGCTTCAACAAACCAAACATTACAAGTGGATGGGGTTTTTGCAATAATTTCATCTAATCATCAAGTATAAGAAGGGAAACACTAATAAGTTGGCAAACATGCTTTCAAGGACACCCACATCCAATATTACAGGTTTGGAAACTCTTATGCACATGGATCCTTTCACCCATGATGCATACAAAGAGTCATACACAGAAGATGAGGACCTTAAAGAGGTGTTTCAACATCTATAGGGCCAAATTCATATAGAAGAAGGTGACGGTAAGGTTGGCTATCATATCCATAATGGGTTGCTCTACAAGATAGACCAGTTTTGTGTTCCTAA
Source organism: Picea glauca (assembly GCA_000966675.3). Classification (NCBI taxonomy): domain Eukaryota; kingdom Viridiplantae; phylum Streptophyta; class Pinopsida; order Pinales; family Pinaceae; genus Picea; species Picea glauca. The sequence goes on from JZKD02S0950014.1 coordinate 751,431, forward strand.
AGGTAAAATATTGCAACTTGTTATTGCGAAAACTATAGGTTGGCCAAAGCCTGACCCAATCCACAAGATGATGATAATTGTGGGAGAGTCTAGCCACTATCACCTTAGATAAAGCCTCCCCTCGCTTTAGTGAAGGATATATCCAACAAAAGGGGGGAATCCTAAGTAACCCTGGGGGGAAATGAGATGGAAAGTGAGGTTATGGAAGTGAAGCCCCTATAGGTCAAACTACTAAGTGGAGGATGGCTTGGAAACAAGTCTCAAAAATGGTCAATGGTTACCAAGTGCTTGAGTACCTGCGAAAGATTGTTGTATCTCGCCGAGACACAAAAAACACACAAGTTACAGGCCCAATAATTTGATGGAAAAGCAAGTGAAGCTTGCTGTCCCAATTATCAGTAGTATATAATGATATAAATTAGCAATTAAATGATAAAAATAGTTGCTAACAAGTTACTAAAAGTCCAAAAAATTATGCGAGGGACTAGCTAGCAATTACTAGTGTAACTCAAGTATGATAGCACAAGAATTTAGCAACAATTAAAGGTTGTTAGATACAAGTATTAAAGAGATATTTTTGCAGCCTTATGGATGTAGCAAACAAGTGCTACAACAAAAAAATATAACCACCAAAAATTGCAAGTAAACCACCCAAAATAAGCACAACAACTAGTAGATTAATTTGATAGATTTCTAGCAAACTTTGACAGCTAGAAAGTGAGCAAGTTTGAAAGTCATGAAGTATTTTGAAAATCATGAAGAGATTAGTGCCTTTAACTATTGGGTTATAGAGTCTTTTAAATGAAATATCTAGTTGTGCTACTTCCTTGGGGGTGCAAACCCTTTTACTCCCCAAGGCAAACAAGACTAGCTAGGAAAAACCTAGGAGGGTGTAACCCCTTTTACTTCTCCTAATATTCCTTTGTGCAACAAATTATTCCAGGACAATTATGATGGGTTTAGTGGGGTTGTATTCCCTTATACTCCCCAAAATATTAACAAATTAACCTTGCAACCAAGAAAATAAGCAATAACAATAGAGATTCCTTACCTAGTCCAAGCATTAACAAGATTAACTCCTTTTAACCAAGAAAATTCCACCATAAAAGCAAGAAATAACCTCCAAGAAATATAACACCTTACTTCTTCATCCAATAGCCAAGACAAATCATCACAAGTGATAGTAGCAAAGAGAGATAGGTAAAATTTCCCAAATAGGGCGCAAATTTCAACCAAGGAGTCTTTCTCCAAGCGAGAATACTATATAAAATGACAAGAGTTTGATCTTTATTTATACAAATCTCCTAAAAAGTGTTTTTCCACTTAACTTTAGGGTAAACCAAAAAGCAAGGGGTAAAAAACCTTTAATTTTCCCTTTTACATCATAAATTCAAATTTAACTTTAAAAAAATTGCACATAAGAAACCCTAATATGATGTCATCCCTTTCTAGGGTGATGTTTTGGCACTTTTAGGTGGATGTTGAGCTTGGGGATGAATCGTTGGGCCTCCAAAGGCATTCTTCCCAAGCACTAGGGTCTTCTCCACCAAGGTGAGGCTTCTCCCCTCTCAAAATGACAAGTGTCAATCATCAACACCTCCACCACCAAAACCCTAGCCCTAGGGTGACATCAAGCCCTCCAAGTGTGAAATTTTGGCCTCAAAAAGCAAAACGTTGGGCTAGTAGGGGCTAGGTGAGGTCCTCCATGGTGTCTTATTTTTTCTCCAAAGGAAATGTTCATCTCCTTCTTTTCCCAAGGTGTGGGTCATGGTATCCAAGCTGTGGGATTCAAGCCCTAAGGAAGCCCAAGCTAGGCATGTTCTTCCAAAACTATCTACCAACTAGGTCCTGCAAAGACAATGAATACACCCTCCAAGGATCTCATGTCAAATGCATCATGATAAGTAAATCAAATCAATAAAATATCCGCCTAAGCATGTGCATAAAAAACCACCTCATCAAACTAAACAAGTGCTCGAAGACCCTATGCAATTTGCCAAGTTTAGGTATGGGAGGGTTGACAATGCGGCCTATTGGGTGAATCATACCTCAAGTCTAGGAGTGTTTCCCAAGTGGACCCCTCTCTAGGTCATGTGGAGAAGGTGACATGGATGGGGGCAAGTCTTTTGGGCATGAGGTTCATGACATACAAGAAATCGTAGTGTCTCATTTATGGGTGCCTTTGTAGAGGGTGTGTTACACCTTCGTTTTCAATGCATCTTTTTTCCAAGCCCATTTATTGCCATTAATTAATTAAGGTCCAAACATTGGGTACTCCCTATGGGTTAATCGATTATCTTGGGGGGAAGTACCACTGTGTTACTTGAAAGGAGATGTACATAGACTGTCATGGGGGTATAGTCTAGCTTATAACGCACTTGTGTAGATCCCTCAACAAGTGGGACATTTATATATGTGTGTTTTCTTTTGCAAATCTTTAATTTTTTAGGAGAAACATTTCATTTTTCTCAAGACCTCTTTGGGTGAGCATCTGGAAGGTTCATAATATGACTTTTATATTTTTCCAGTTACATTCCCTCTGGGTCTTCAACCCCTTCTTCCCATGAAATGAGGGACAATCCCTTCTTGGGTCAATACACCCAAAAATCCCAAAAGATAAGAAGATGAGNATACTTGGCAATTACAAAATATGGAAATTATTGATGATTTGAGAAATAACTTATACAGTTATGTATTATAATTTCATCTTTCATCTAATTGATGTCAATTTTGAAAGGTAGTAAATACCATTCACTATTTTTTTGGTGTGTCTTGACAAGGAAATAGTGCATTGGAAACAAATCATGTTATGTGATACTTTTCTCTGACTTTTCTCTCAAATCATAATATATACTTAATGCACAAAGGTGTTGCACATGTGAATCTCAGGTAATTTTAACAACGAAAGTTAAAACAATGCATGATATTATTCTTGCTTGTTTTATTCATAATAGAATAAATTAAGAGTAGTTTTTTTAGTTCCTCAAGTTACATTCTGGTTCATTGATAGTGAGGCCATGTTTAGTATGTCCACATGACATTTTTTCATTTGGGGTTAGCTCATTTCTAACTCTTAAGTTTATGCATGTAGAACTCATGTTTCAATGTCTAATGATTACAAAGTACCAAAGGAAGTCAAGGCATGTAGTTTTGGTATTTCAACCAATGAACTAGTGTCCATGGTAGAAGGCCATGATCATAAGAAGCTAAGATCCCACTACATGCCTTGACTTCCTTTCCCACTGTGGAATTGAAGGAAACTTTGAAAAGATATTTGCATCGATCACTTGTGGAATTGCAGTGAATGAAGAGAACTTGAAGCACACATATAAAGTTTATGGTTTTAATAGATTTGTGGAGAAGCTATGTCAGGGATTTTACGATCAGGCATAATCAATGTGTATGTATTTTAGCTTTCAAAATTTAATATAGATAACAGAGTCACATTACAATTTTATGGCCAAGTTGAATTATATATTAAGAGAGGCGCTCATTGTTATAGTCAAAAGACTAAAACAACTAGTAGTAGGTGCAACATGTGGTAAGAACATGAGAAGATAACATGTAAAGGTTGTGTGGAAGTTTGTGTGACATAATTGCATTTAATGAATTATTTGTTTTGCTAATAAACAACAACAATTTGTGGGCATCAATCATGCAATGTATTATAGTCCCAAAATAGTGCAACTAGTGGGATTTGCACCGAACTCAACTTCTCTGCTACTTTCCCTTGTAGTGGTGGGTACAGTGATCAGCTTCTTCGGGCTAGATAAAACTAGGAGGATAAAACTAATAATTTGTGGTTTAGTAGGAATGATTTTCTCTCTTGCATTATTGGGTAACTTATTTCATTATACTTCAAGTCATTCGCCATTGGTAAGCATAATAGCAACACTGCAATTTCTTGGAAAATAACATGTGCCCAGCTTACAGTTCAACCACTGCAACTTAGGACTGTATGAAATATCTTAATGTTAACCCTAAATGTGGGTTTTACTCCTCTAAAGAAAAACATGTATCTCTGACATTCTCAAATCCAAAGCATAAAAATAATTTGATTATGGTAATGAATTCAAGACTTGAACTATTGCTTGTCATTGTTTTTTTAGCTTTCACTGGGACCCTTGATCTGTATTGGAACATTATACAATTTTTCATCTCTCTTCTTACTTTTGGGTGGAAAAACTGGAGGAATTAGCTTGCATGGCCCATTTCAGTGGCAAGTCCCAATTTGGAGATTAGGGGTCCAAAACCTTTCAAATCCATTTTGAGGCATCAAACAACATTTTTGGGGGTCAAAACTTTATGAGCATATATTCCATCCCTTTGACATTGTTCTACACACCAAGACTTTTCCAATGGTGTGAAAATTGTCTCAGTCATACCTTGTATGTGGAATTTGTGCCTCCCACAAGTTGACTTACCTTATTTATCACCATGATATGAGTGGATGTCATGTCAGCCCCCATTACTCACACATGTGCGGATAGCCATGTGTGGAATTTCAAGAAGATTCTAGAAATTCAAAAGACTTATCACTGATTGATGGTTGAGGATTCAAAAACCCTAACCCTAGATGGTTATTAGGATATATTAAATATTGGACCGCTATGAAGAGAAGGGGGTTTCCATTCTTTAGCATTGTACTTGTTTCATAGTTGAGTAGAGAATCTAGGAGTAGTATTTTGAGAGCATAATAGAGAAGAAAGGAGATTCTATAGCAGCCATTTAGGCCACAATGTCAACGACAACTCCATATTGACTGCATGTTTCTTTGTACTTGCTTTTTCATAACTAAACAAAAGAGAGTAGAGTATAGGCCTCACCTACTTGTTGGGTTTTCTCCCATATCGGGTTTCCTAGGATACATCTTGTGTTCATTTGCCTCTTCTTTCATTTTTTCATATTTCGATTATTTTCTTAAATTCAAGCATTAATCTAGTAATAATTAATCTCAGATCGAAGGAAATAAATCGTATAATCTAAGATTTCATAATATTACAAGATATGTTGTGACAAACTATTACAGCATAATATCTACAACATTTTATAGATCATACTGGTATTAGATAAGTTTTCTTTGGGGTATTTGTGGAAAGTTGATGTAACACCATGTTTTCCCCAAAGACTGTAATTATGTTAAGACTTCACATAAGTATGTTTATGAAGCATGTAATTATGTTTTGATTTAATAAAAAAGAAAAACTACTGACTAAGAGGGAACAACCTTGCAAATATTGGCCATGAGACAAAAGTGGGAAATTGATGAACCAAGGATAGATGAAGTGGCATGGAGTGGAGAGTTGAATTGTTTTATGAAGAAAATAGGAAGCTTGTTCAATAATCTAATCTATGCTTTTTGAGCATAAATTATTACCCCGATATACCCTATATGAATGAGCCACGTGACTAGTCATGAAGGGCCAGGAAAGTGGTTGAGGTAGTTAATGAATGTTGACAATTTGACCTTTTGGAGAAGCAAAGGGCCAATTAAATGACTAACAACATGTGCTCATTGTTGCCCCTTCAGGATAGAGACTGTGAACTGCAAGTGATTATGTCTAATAGAATTTATGAGAGTCTTGGGGGGATTGGTCAAAGAAGAGGCCAAAAGGTGGAAAGAGACACCACCAGAGAACACACGCAGACAGTAGAGCAAGAACCAAAAAAATGAAAGAGCGCATAGAAGCTCGAGTAGAGTAGAGTCAAAAAAGACCAAGTGAGTAGTCGCCTGATTGAGCTCCGAGGAAGCGAACAGAGTTGTTCGTGGGCTTGGATTGAATATATGAATAAATCATAGATCTTTACTTAAAGAAATTAGGAAGCTCATCTGATTTATTGATGACCCCTGAACAAAGAAGACTTGAACCCAGACTAGAGAAAAAAGGACTACAACTTGGTGCTTACTGGACATAAACCGACACTGGTAAGGGGAGATCGTTGAGTGATTGTCTAGAAAAGAAGGGACTACCTTGTGCAAAGGAAATCCAATTGAGAAACCACCTGATAAACCTGTAGAGTTCCTGAGCTCAGTGGGGAGAGGATAAATTTTGTTGTGTCAAATGAGGAAGGAGAATAACCTTCCTGGATCATCTGCATTGGAAACCAACTAAATCAGTTCCCCTTGTGGTATCATGGCTTGGCATGGGGGTGGCGTACTATAAGAAGGCACTCTACAGTATGGCCTAAGGTTTGGAGGAAAGGCCTCCTCTCTCGATCTGTTGGTATTGGAAATCCTCCCTAATCAGATAAGTGTATAACTTGACTTGTTTAATTTGTGCATGAATGATGGATGTATGTAATTATATGATTCAATGGGAAATGAAAATGCTTGTGACTGATAAATGAATCTATGAATAATTGGGGTAGACTGATGTTGACATTGTCAACCTTTTAAATTGTGAAAATGAGTAAGTATGGACAATTTGAATCCTTATGGACCTCATAGATTTAGAGGAAAGCTTGCAAGACATGCACAAAAACATCATTTAACTAACGATGTGGAAGTCCTGATGACCGAACACATCCCTTTGAGAAAATGAGGACCCTAATTCCTGAGGCAGTTGCTATCTTTGTGAGTAAGGCTTGCAAGATATGCAAGATCTTCTTTCCTCATACAATCTAGAGGCCTTTGTTAGTCTTAGAGTTGTTTTCTGGCCCTTAGAGATTTGGTAAAATCCTTGAATGAATTCTAGAATGCTTAAGTCCAAAATCAGATTGTTTTCCTGAAGAAAATCCATGTTCAGTCGGGATGACTCACAGCCGTTGGACTAGCGCGGTGAGTAGATCTAGACCGTTGATCAGATGGGGTAACCATCAGAACAATATAGGACTAGATCATAATCAGAACATGGCTATGGTGGATTCTGGATCGTTGGATTTAGCCATTAGCATATCGGTGTAAGGTCTGTCGTGGTTTCAGAGAGGATTTTAGAGTGGGGGGAATTTGAACGACAGGGAATCTGAGGGTCGTAGATCTCAAGGAGAGTGTCATGGAATCACAACCATTAGATCTCACTAGAATCGTCCCAAGAGGAAAATCCTTCCACCTTAACTATTGATTAGTTGGAAACTATAGGGAACATTACATCCACTAGATCAGATGAACAAGGACCATTCGATCTATCGGAGCACATGCATTTGAAGTCGTTGAAACAACGTAGTTAATAGAGTTGAAAAAAAGATATTTCGATGAGGAGGAGTTCCGAGAAAGAAAGTAGACCGTTGATTTGGAATAGGCGAGACTTGATATCAATCGTGAATTGATGTGGACCCCACTAGGATAGGTAAGACCAGGACTTGATAGGAGTGTAACTAACGATTGAGTAAGAGGCTCTGATGAGAGTGAAACCATTAAACAAGGACATCAGAGAGCCATTATATTCTTAAGGAATCCGTCGAAATGACGCTATCAGAGAGGTTGACGACTCCTGTGAGTAAGCACTCCGACAATAACAATTTTGAATTAGCTATGGAATGTATAAATGAGGATAAGGAGGAACAATGATCGTCCAATTAAAGTATTTTGATACTTAGACACCTCAACTAGCTCTAAATAATCCTGTAGCTATGAATTTTGTAAAAAGTAATGTAGGTTATCTTGTGATAAGAGAAGTCCTCACTTAGACACCGACGTTCCCTAGTACTCACCTGAGAGTAGAAGAAGGAAGAAATTGTGACATCCCACTAGCCTAAGTGATGGTTAGGGGGTCAGGTGTGTTACAGAGTGGTATCATAGCAGAGTTCAAACTCTAGGCTTAAATGGACCGTCAAGGTCGCTTGAAATCATTCAAAGAAGGTTTTACTAATTTTTTAGTGTGAAATATTCATTGGTAAAGTAATTACTAATTATAGTTGTTGTTTCATCACGTAGGACATGCTAAAAGGTAGCAGAGGTGACTAGTGCAGTACAACATGTAAGACACCTCACACCTCGTAGACGAAGAGTCTTATGGTCGGAGGGATAAATAAAATACTCCATATTTGATGGCCACTGTTAGAAGTTTGAAGGCAGACAATGAGAGGCTTATGAGAGCCCAAGTTGAACAGGCTGAATTGAATGAAGTGTTACACGGAGTCTATCTGAAATCCAAAAGAATCTGCAGCAAGGCCCTAGAAATGCATAGTTTCAATAGTCGGAGAGGTTGAAAACCCCTTCAGATGTTGAGAAGCATGGGTTATCTCACAACAATGTGGGGAGGAGTTCGTCCAGGAAGAGGCACCAGAATGCCAAGAAAGGAAGATTAGGTGGAAGTGTTTCCATGGAGTCACTAGGTAGGGGGACCACTTAGGTAGAGTTTTCCAGTAGTGGCACGGATTCAAGTGTCCCAAAGAAGAATAAGAGGAATAATTCTGAAAGTTCTTTGACTGGGGAATTCAAGAAGGTTAAGCCGCCCACCTTCGATGGAGAGATAAAGAAAGGAGAAGAAGTCAAAGCATGGTTGTTTGGGTTGAAGAAGTATTTTTGGGTACACAATTACTCTTATAATACCAAGGCAAGGATTTCCATATTTAACATGAATAGAGGAGCTTCCATTTGGTGGGAAGATCTCAAGGAAATTAAAGGGATAAAGGAAAGCAAATTGACATGGAAACAGTTTGAGAAATACTTTTGTAAGGCTTACTTATCAGAAAAGTATTATGATGACAAAATCAAGGAATTCCATGAGCTTAAGTTGGGACAACTTACCATGGATGAATAAGCCAAAATATTTATGGATCTATTGAGGTATGTTCCCTACCTCAAGGATGAGAAAGCGAGAATACAACATTTTCTCAATGGATTGCCCCAATCCTACCAGGATCGAATTGAATTTAACAAACCCAAGACATTAGAGGACACTATCGGGAAGGCTAAGTGTTGTTATGATCAGTCTAAGCATAAGCAAGAGCCTTCAAAGGACTGGAAAAAGAAGGATAAGAGTGGATTCTACAAGAAGGGATTCAAACCCTTTCCATATAAGAATCACATGAAAGGTGCACAGTTGGGTTAGTCAAGCAGAAGTGTGAATCAACAGAACTTTCCATCTTAGAGTAGAAATAAGCCAGCAGAGTAAGCAAGAGAAATAGTAGAGGAGCCTAAGAAAGGACCTTTACAATGTTGGGGATGTGCAGAGCCACATATGTTCAGGGATTGTCCCCACATGCAGCAGGATAATAGAAGGTTGTATAACCTGTAGAAGATAGCTACAGTCAACAATGTAGCTCGAAGCATGACGAGAATTTATGCAACTATTGAGAATTGGCAAGAAGACCACCAAGCCTATGTGGTGGAATTGGAAGGTATTATTGCCAACCAACCCATCTCTAATTTAATTGACCCAGGTTCTAACCTTAGTTATATTTCACCATGAGTCGTTAAGGCATGTTCAATGCAAAAAAAGAAGAATACGAAAGCATGGTTGGTTCAGTTAGCCACCAGAACGAAGAAAAAGTAGTTGAGTTGATTGAAGCATGTCCAATTGAAATGGATGGACTTCAAACTCATGAAGCCTTGAATTTCCTACTCCTAGTTTCCTACGACGTACTATTGGGAATGGATTGGTTAACTGCCCACAAGGCAAGGTTGAATTGCTATGAGAAGGTTTTGGAATGTGAAGATGAGGAAGGAAACGCAAGGATTTTTCAAGGCATTAGGAAGCTTGCTTCAATAAGGAAAATATCAGTATTACAAAAATAGAAGTTTAGTACAAAAGGGTGTCCCTTGTATGTTATACAAGTGTAAACTCAGCAGAATGCAAGCAGCTAAAAGATGAAAATCGTCTAGTACTATGGGAGTTCAAATATATGTTTCCAGAGGAGTTGCCTGGATTGCCTCTGAAAAGGGATCTTGATTTTTCAATAGTGTTGGTTATGAAGCCTGATTATCTTATTGATTCAGAGGCCTTTGTTTTCAGTCGTGTTTATACCCCATGAAGACTTTACGCCCCGGAAGAATGTACACTCCTCCAGGCAGGGGAGTGAAAGGGGGTTTGCCCCTCCTGTGGGGTCTAGGGGCAAGTGGGGCACCGAAAGAAAAATTGCCTTGTAAATGTTTATTGTAATTTGATAGTAAATATTGGTCGTTCATTATAAGGTCGCAGATTTGACAGTAAAAGTTATGATAGGGGTTTTTTCCCTAGAAGGCAACCCTCTTTTATGAGGGAAATGTATTGCAACTATGTATCATTGTGAATATTGTATTCTGAGAGAGGAGACTATGAGATAAAGAAGAGAAATTTACAACGAGTGTGTTGTAGGTTGTATCCCTTCATTTGTTGGATAATAAAAAAGGAAGGACTTGGCAATTTCTCTGGTGGATGTAGCCCACATTGGGTGAAACACATATCTCTGTGTCTCTATTGTATTGTGTATCTTTTGTGTTTTATTTTCGCATTTGTTTTATTTTATTGCTCCACAATCCTGTTTTTCTAACAACTGGTATCAGAGCAAAAGGTAACTCGCAGGAAAAGAGGGTTCCTGGTTCGAGTGGGAGAAATGGTGGAAGATGGAAAGTTTAGGGTCGAGAAATTTAACGGCTAAAACTGCCACTTATGGAAGATGCAGATGGAATATTATTTATATCATAAGGATCTATTCCTACGATTGGGTGGAATAGCAAAGAAGTCGATGGCCATGAAGGACAAGGAATGGGAGGTTCTTGACAGAAAGGCACTAGGAACTATACAGCTGAGCCTCGCAGTGTCGGTGGCTTTCAGTATTCGAAAGAAAAGACAATCAAGGAGTTGATGGATGCATTGGATAAACTGTATGAAAAACCCTTTGTGTCCAATAAGGTATTTCTAATGAAGAGATTATTTAATATGAAGATGTGAGAAGGCGGGTGTATTGCAGATCATTTAAATGAATTTAATACGGTTACTAATCAACTAAGTTCTGTAAAAGTGGACTTTGATGATGAGGTCAAGGCTCTTCTAATCTTGTGCTCATTTCCAAAAAGTTGGAATGGCTTGGTCATGGCTGTAAGTAACTCTGTCTCTGGTTCAAACACTCCAAAATTTGATGATGTTGTTGGTGTTATCCTTAGCGAGGAAATGCGACGAAAAAGCATAGGTGAGACATCAGGTAATGTGTTAAGCATGGAGAACAAGGGAAGACAAAAGGATAGAGGAAAGGGCTCAGGTAATTGTGGGAATTCTAGGAAGGGAAGATCCAAATCCAAACTGGGAAAGATAGAGTGTTGGAATTGTGGGAAGAAAGGACATATGAAGAAAGATTGCAGAGCTCCAAAGAAACAAAGAGATGGACAACAAGAGAAAAATCAGGAAGCAAATGTAACAGGTGATGTGTTACAAGATGCTTTGTTTCTTTCTGTAGATAATATTTTTGAGTCTTGGGTAGTAGATCAGGGGCTTCATTTCATGCCACATCCCATAGGAAACATTTTCTAGATTATGTTCAAGGTGATTTTGGACAGGTTCATTTGGGTGATGATGCACCATGCAAAACTGTTGGAATGGGAAAGGTAAAAATAAAGCAAAGGAATGGAAACCAATGGTTACTGAAAGAGGTAAGACATGTTCCAGATCTAAGGAAAAATCCAATTTCAACAAGGCAGTTGGCAAGTGAAGGTTGTATATCCATATTTACAGATAAGGTGTGGAAGGTCACCAAAGGATCATTGGTGATAGCAAAAGGAGAGAAGGTAGGTACATTG
>JZKD02S0950014.1:763096-775445 GCA_000966675.3 Picea glauca
CTCATCTTCTTATCTTTTGGGATTTTTGGGTGTATTGACCCAAGAAGGGATTGTCCCTCATTTCATGGGAAGAAGGGGTTGAAGACCCAGAGGGAATGTAACTGGAAAAATATAAAAGTCATATTATGAACCTTCCAGATGCTCACCCAAAGAGGTCTTGAGAAAAATGAAATGTTTCTCCTAAAAAATTAAAGATTTGCAAAAGAAAACACACATATATAAATGTCCCACTTGTTGAGGGATCTACACAAGTGCGTTATAAGCTAGACTATACCCCCATGACAGTCTATGTACATCTCCTTTCAAGTAACACAGTGGTACTTCCCCCCAAGATAATCGATTAACCCATAGGGAGTACCCAATGTTTGGACCTTAATTAATTAATGGCAATAAATGGGCTTGGAAAAAAGATGCATTGAAAACGAAGGTGTAACACACCCTCTACAAAGGCACCCATAAATGAGACACTACGATTTCTTGTATGTCATGAACCTCATGCCCAAAAGACTTGCCCCCATCCATGTCACCTTCTCCACATGACCTAGAGAGGGGTCCACTTGGGAAACACTCCTAGACTTGAGGTATGATTCACCCAATAGGCCGCATTGTCAACCCTCCCATACCTAAACTTGGCAAATTGCATAGGGTCTTCGAGCACTTGTTTAGTTTGATGAGGTGGTTTTTTATGCACATGCTTAGGCGGATATTTTATTGATTTGATTTACTTATCATGATGCATTTGACATGAGATCCTTGGAGGGTGTATTCATTGTCTTTGCAGGACCTAGTTGGTAGATAGTTTTGGAAGAACATGCCTAGCTTGGGCTTCCTTAGGGCTTGAATCCCACAGCTTGGATACCATGACCCACACCTTGGGAAAAGAAGGAGATGAACATTTCCTTTGGAGAAAAAATAAGACACCATGGAGGACCTCACCTAGCCCCTACTAGCCCAACGTTTTGCTTTTTGAGGCCAAAATTTCACACTTGGAGGGCTTGATGTCACCCTAGGGCTAGGGTTTTGGTGGTGGAGGTGTTGATGATTGACACTTGTCATTTTGAGAGGGGAGAAGCCTCACCTTGGTGGAGAAGACCCTAGTGCTTGGGAAGAATGCCTTTGGAGGCCCAACGATTCATCCCCAAGCTCAACATCCACCTAAAAGTGCCAAAACATCACCCTAGAAAGGGATGACATCATATTAGGGTTTCTTATGTGCAATTTTTTTAAAGTTAAATTTGAATTTATGATGTAAAAGGGAAAATTAAAGGTTTTTTACCCCTTGCTTTTTGGTTTACCCTAAAGTTAAGTGGAAAAACACTTTTTAGGAGATTTGTATAAATAAAGATCAAACTCTTGTCATTTTATATAGTATTCTCGCTTGGAGAAAGACTCCTTGGTTGAAATTTGCGCCCTATTTGGGAAATTTTACCTATCTCTCTTTGCTACTATCACTTGTGATGATTTGTCTTGGCTATTGGATGAAGAAGTAAGGTGCTATATTTCTTGGAGGTTATTTCTTTCTTTTATGGTGGAATTTTCTTGGTTAAAAGGAGTTAATCTTGTTAATGCTTGGACTAGGTAAGGAATCTCTATTGTTATTGCTTATTTTCTTGGTTGTAAGGTTAATTTGTTAATATTTTGGGGAGTATAAGGGAATACAACCCCACTAAACCCATCATAATTTTCTTGGAATAATTTGTTGCACAAAGGAATATTAGGAGAAGTAAAAGGGGTTACACCCTCCTAGGTTTTTCCTAGCTAGTCTTGTTTGCCTTGGGCAGTAAAAGGGTTTGCACCCCCAAGGAAGTAGCACAACTAGATATTTCATTTAAAAGACTCTATAACCCAATAGTTAAAGGCACTAATCTCTTCATTACTTTCAAACTTGCTCACTTTCTAGCCGTCAAAGTTTGCTAGAAAGTTACCAAATTAATCTACTAGTTGTTGTGCTTCTTTTGGGTGGTTTACTTGCAATTTTTGGTGGTTATATTTTTTTGTTGTAGCACTTGTTTGCTACATCCATAAGGCTGCAATAATATCTCTTCAATACTTGTATCTAACAACCTTTAATTGTTGCTAAATTCTTGTGCTATCATACTTGAGTTACACTAGTAATTGCTAGCTAGTCCCTTGCATATTTTTTTGGACTTTTAGTAACTTGTTAGCAACTATTCTTATCATTTAATTGCTAATTTATATCATTATATACTATTGATAATTGGGACAGCAAGCTTCACTTGCTTTTCCATCAAATTATTGGGCTTGTAACTTGTGTGTTTTTTGTGTCTCAGCCAGATACAACAATCTTTCACAGGTACTCAAGCACTTGGTAACCATTGACCATCTTTGAGACTCGTTTCCAAGCCATCCTCCACTTAGTAGTTTGACCTATAGGGGCTTCACTTCCATAACCTCACTTTCCATCTCATTTCCCCTCAGGGTTACTGAGGATTCCCCCCTTTTGTTGGATTTATCCTTCACTAAAGCGAGGGGAGGGTTTATCTAAGGTGACAGTGGCTAGACTCTCCCACAATTATCATCATCTCATGGATTGGGTCAGGCTTTGCCCAACCTATAGTTTTCGCGATAACAAGTTGCAATATTTTACCTTTAGGAACACAAAACTTGTCTATCTTGTAGAGCAAGCCATTATGGATATGATAGCCAACCTTACCGCCACCTTCTTCTATATGAATTTGGCCCTATAGATGTTGAAACACCTCTTTAAAGTCCCCATCTTCTATGTATGCGTCTTTGTATGCATCATGGGTGAAAGACTCCATGTGCATAAGAGTTCCCAAACTTGTAATATTGGATGTGGGTGTCCTTGAAAGCATGTTTGCCAACTTATTAGTGTTTCCCTTCTTATACTTGATGATTAGATGAAACTGTTGCAAAAACCCCATCCACTTGTAATGTCTGGTTTGTTGAAGCTTACTCCGGGCTTGCAAATACTGCAGTGCTTGGTGACCAATGTGGATAATGGTTTCCTTGCCCATCATATACTACTTCCACTTCTTAACAACTTCAACTAGGCCATAGAGTTCCTTATCATGTGTAGCGTAGTTCAAAAATCCCCCATGAAATATCTTGGAATGATAGCATATCGACTTACCTCCTTGCATCAAAATTTCTCCCATATCATGCCCACTTGCATCTATCTCCACTTCAAAAGGCTTCTGCAAGTTAGGTGATGTGAGAATCAGTGCTTGACTAATATTTGGTTTTAGCTCGTCGAAATATTTTTGCTAATTCTTTCCCCACTGGAAACTCTTACCACTAGATATTATGGCATGGAGTGGTGCAAATATCACTGAAAAGGATGCTCTAAACTTCTGTAGGTATTGTGTTGCCTCAAAAAATCTCATAACTTTAGTGACATTAGTAGGAACCAAACACTTCAAGATGGCCTCCATCTTTGTGGATCTATCTTGAGTTCCCCTCCACCGATCACATACCCTAATTACGCCAATGATTTCTAAGAAAACTCACATTTCTTGAGGTTTGCCAGCAACTGATGCTTTTTCAGAGTCTCTAACACCTACATGAGATATGAGATGTGTTCTTCCCATGTGGAGCTATAAACTAATATGTCATCCAAATACACTATTACAAGTAAATCTCAATAGGGATGAATACATCATTCATCAAACTCATAAATGTAGTCAGTGCATTACATAAACCAGAAGGCATGACCGACCATTCATATAGACCTTGCCTTGTCTTGAAGGTGGGATTCCAGGTGTCTTATTCTTTAAGGAGTACCTAGTGGTATCTTGATTTGAGATCCAATTTGGTGAAGTTATTGGCTTGCTGCAACTGATCTAACAAATCATCAATTTCGGGAAAAGTATATTGATTCTTAAGCGTGATCTTGTTCAAAGCTCTGTAGTCGATACACATTCGCCAAGTCCCATCCTTCTTGGGTACTATGATGATAGGTGACCCACTAGGTGGAGTGCTTAGTTGAATTACTCCCTACTTTAGCAGTTGTTGCAACCGTTTCTTCGCTTCATCTACTTTGAGAACAAAATGTCTATACAACCAAAGAATTGGTAATGGGGAGTCAGACAACAACTGTATCTTATGCTCCACTTCATTCTTAGGTGGAAACCATTTAGGCTCCTGGAACACTCCTTTGTATGCATGCAACAACTCCTCCAATTGTTATTTCAGTTCTTCGCTACATTCCTCCATGGATGCCTTTACTCTTACCAATTACTCCCTCGGCCGAGTCTATCTTAGGAACAACAATACATACTTATTACTATAACTAATCAACTTTTTGGCTTGTTGGCACTTATCAAAGAGTTCTTTGACTTTCCTTTTTGTGCGTTGATGATGTATACTTCCCATCTTTGGTTAGGCGATACTAGTTTTCTTTCCGCATAAAGATCACATCCCTCGTATACATGTAGGGGCTTGTAGATATTATACCATACACATCAAGGGGTACTACATCTAACTCCACTTCATCAATAAGATATGCACTTATAACAAACTTGATCTTACACTGTTTAGTGAGTCTGATCTTTGCTCCTTATTCACCCATCCCAATGGGTATGGGCTCGGATGATCATGAACTTCCAACCCAATATTGCTAACCAAATCATCTACTATGAGGTTGGCCTGTGAGACAGAATCAAATAGAGCATCTACCTCGGTCCTTTTGACCTAGATCTAAATATGGAAGAGTTTTGTCATCTCCTTGTCTTCCTTGTGGCGAAGGTTACTCAGATTCACCACCTTTTTCACTGAAGTGAAGACAGTCTTCTCATCCACATCCAAGATGCTCTCAACCTTGTTGCCCGAGTCCTTACCTAGCAGGTTCTTCTTCTTGGCATCCTTTTTATGGTTCTTTGGATTCAACTCTAGATGTAGCTTCCAACACTTGTCTTTGGTGTGACCATCATATTGCAATGGTTGCAGTGGTTGTTTGGATCCTTACATTCATCTGTAGTGGTTGTCGTCGTCTTGTCTTTTCCTTTCCACTTTTTCTTCCTCTCCTTGGAAGCATCTTGGTGATCTTTCTATATAGAACCACTTGGTTGTCGTTTATTATGGTCTATGTTCTCTAGATATTGTGCTTGCACACAAGCCTCATCAACGATCCTGGGTTTGAAGAGCATCACTTGCTTTTGCAATTGACTATGTAGACCCCACAAATACTTAAAGACTACATCTAGGTTCTTGGGAGAGATACCTAACATGATCACCGTCTTTTTGAATTCAATTGTTTATTCTTACACACTCTGCCCTTGCCTTTACATGAAGTGATGCCAATGGATCCATTAGCCTCTACATAGCTAATAGGGTCGGGTTTGATGAAGGTTTTAAAATCCTCCCACTTAGTTACTGGTGAATCATTCTCCAACTTAAGTTTCTCTATATGGCTTCCCGACCAGGTTAATGCATGGTCCTCTAGTTTAAGTTAGGAAAATGATTTTTTCTAATCTTCATCTATATTATGGACACTAAAATACACTTCTAATTGTTGCAACCAATGATTCAAATTAATAGCATCGATCTCACCTTGGTAGGGTTTGATGTCCACTTTGGCTTCCATTTTAAACAAAGGTTATGAAAGAGTGATGGTATTGGAACTTTGTTTGTCTTTCTCGATCTCTTCTTTTGACTCCTTTTTTGGGTCTTCACTATCTCTTGGTTTCTCATTAGATCCAAATTCTAAGTTAGAGCCACCAACCTCCCCAAAATGTTTGAACTTATTTGCTAGAGTTGCCATGAAGAGGACCATGTTTCAAGAGATATCAACAACTTTCTCTTCCAGTCTAAAAAATCTCTCTTCCGCTACATCCCGAGGATTGTTATGAACAAACTCATTCACCATGGCTAGGGTTCTACAACTTCATTCTTAAGCCAATTCTTGGATACTTCAAGTGCAACACACCCGACACACTAACCCTCACTTAGGCTGGCGGGATGTCACGATTTCTTCCTTCTTCTAATCTCGGGTGAGTACTTGGGAACATCAATGTCTAAGTGAGGACTTATGTTATCACAACATAACCTACAATACTTATTACAAAATTCATAGATGCGAGATTATTTGGAGTCAGTTGAGGTGTCCAAGTATCCTAATGCTTTAATCGAATGATCAACGTTCCTCCTTGACCTCATTTATACCTTTTGTAGCTAATTCAGACTTGTTCCAATTGGAGTTCTTACTCACCAGAGTCACCAACCTCTCTGATAGCATCATTCTGACGGATTCCTTAAGGATCTAAAGGCTCTTTTATGTCCTCGTTTAATGATTATGCTCTCATCAAAGCCTCTTACTCAATTATTAGTTACGCTCCTATCAAGTCCTGGTCTTACCTGTCCAAGTGGGTTCCACATCAATTCATGACTGAGATCAAGTCTTGCTCATTCCAAATCAATGGTCTACTTTGTTTCTCGGAATACCTCCTCATCAAAGTATCTCCATTCCAACTCTACTAAATACTCCGAACGCATGTGCTCCAAAAAATCAAACGATCCTTGTTCATCTGATACGACAGATGTAAAGTGCCTCAGAGGTTCCAACTAATCACTAGTTAAGGTGGAAGGATTTCCCTCTTGGGATAGTTCTAGCGAGATCTGACGACTATGATTCCAAGACACTCTCCTTGAGATCTATAGCCCTTGAACTCCATGTCGTCAAACTTCCCCCCTTCTAAAATCCTCTCTGAAACCCTGACAGACCTTACACCAATATGATAATGGTTGAATCCAACGATCCAAAATCCACCATAGCCATGTTCTGATGGATCAACGAGTCTCATTGTCTTAGGATCTCCCTCGTAGGAGTCTGGTTATGATCTAGTCCTAGATTGTTCTGATGGTTACCACATCCGATCAACGATCCAGATCTGCTCATCGCTCCAGTCCAATGGTTGCAAGTCATCCCGAATGAACTTGGATTTTCTTCAGGAAAACGGTCCGATTTTGGACTTAAGAATTCATGAATTTCTTCAAGGATTTTACCAAATCTCTAAGGGTCATAAAACAACTCTAAGACCATTGAAGGCCTCTAGATTGTATGAGGAAAGAAGATCTTGCATATCTTGCAAGCCTTCATCACAAAGATAACAACTACCTCAAGACTCAAGGTCCTCCTTTTCTCATAGGGATCTCTCCGATCAACAGGACTTCCACATCGCCAATCAAACAATGTTTTCATCCATTTCTTACAAGCTTTCCTCTAAAGCTATGAGGTCCATAGGGATTTAGACTATCCATACTTACTCGTTTTCATAATTTAATAGGTTGAAAATGGAAACATCAGTCTACCCCAATTATTCAGAGATTCATTTATCAATCACAGGCATTTGTGTTTCCCATTGAATCATATAATTACATACATCCCTCATTCATGCACAAATTAAACAAGTCAATTAATACACTTATCTGATTAGGGAAAATTGCCAATACCAATTGATTGAGAGAGGGCACCTTTCCTCCCAACCTTATGCCATATTGTAGAGTGCCTTCCTAGAGTACGCCACCCCTGTTCCAAGACATGATACCACAAGGGGAACTGATTTAGTTGGTTTCCAATGCAGACGATCTAGGAAAGTTACTCTCCTTCCTCCTATGACACAAAAAAAGTTATCCTCTCCCACTGAGCAAATTAACTTTACAATTTTATCAGGTGGTTTCTCAACTAGATTTCCTCTATGCAAGGGAGTATCTTCTCTGCTAAACAATCCCTCAACGATATCCCCTTACCAGTGCCAATTTATGTCCAGTAAGCACCAAGTTGTGGTCCTTCTTGCTCCAATCTGGGTTCAGGTGTTCTTTGTTCAGGGTGATCATAAATAACTCAGACGAGCTTCCTATTTTCTTCAAGGAAAGCTCTATGTTTTCTTCTTATCTTCAATCCATTCCCGCGAAAAAATCTGTTCGTTGCCTTGCAACTCAATTGGGCTGCTACCCACTTGTTCTTGTTCGAATCCGCTCTACTCGAGCTTCTCTACTCTCTTTTGTTTTTTTGGTTCTTTCTCTATAGTCTGCATGCGTTCTCTAGCTATGTCTCTTTCCACCTTTTGGCCTCTTCTTCGACCAATACCCTGGGGACTCTCATAAATTCTATCAAACATTGTCGCCTACAGTCCACAGTCTCTATCCTAAAGGGAAAATCGCAAGGTCCCGTTGTTACACATCAAAATTACTCACTTCAATGATGACCTATTGTCATCATTACAAGTGTCGTTGCATCCCATTATTGTCATCGACCCCTTTGCCAATTTATGTTATAGGAAAATCCCCATGCGGACAGGTGGATTCCCTCTTGAACCCTAAATATTTAAGATCAAGACATAAAGGTGCTAACTTTGGTCACTGACATCCTTTTAGACCTAGCTAAGCTAATCTATAGAGAAGAGGAAGAATATGTACCTTTTTTACGATGTTTGTCCTTGCCCAATCCAAGTTGAGCTCTGATCCCCAAGCTCTTCAACAAGTCCTGCAATCCAATCAAAGACAAAACATGCTTCTTGTTATACTATGATTAGTTTGAAACTAGATCTATCCATTATATACAAGTTCATGTAGGTATACACAATCTTGAAAGAAATAGGCCAAGCACATGTATTAATGAGAACTCCATAGAGATACTTACAGACCTTTGATGAAGCTGCAACAACCTCTTCCAACTCTCCTTATCCAACCCCTTGCTGAAATGATCCACAAACACATGACTATGCTTCACTAATTATCTCCCTTATGAGATCATAAGTTTGATGCCTTCAATGTCTCCCCTTTTCACCATGAGGTTGCCTCCTTATATAGGCTTGGAGAGGCCTAACCACTTAAGATATTCTTGGGATAGGTTGAAGATCTTTCTCCATCAGTTGTGGATCCTCCCTAAGATTGAGCCTTGACCTCAGATTTGAATCAAACTAACTCCATAGATGAGGGGGATTTTTCCTTGATTTTCCTCAACAACCCAAGATTTCCTCAAACAGCCCAACACTCCCCCAGAATGGGGCACAGAGCATTGCAACGCTCCCCCAAAGGAGGGCAAGGAGCGCTCCCTGTCAGTGGGTAGGGGAGCACTACCTTTCAAAAGTGTTTTTTAAGTGGTTTTCTCAAGGCAAAAAGCTTTGTACTCTTCGTCAAATGACATGTCTTTCTTTTAACCGGTCTTTGAGGATGTATTTCAAGTGTTCTTTTGATGTCATTCAAGACACGACATAGGCAAGATGAGAGCATGATGTTTGTGAAACTTGCCATACTTGCAGCCAAAATGTGATACTTGCGACACTTCTAATGATGACAATAAGTCATCATTGAAGTGAGTAATTTCGATGTGTAAGAGATTGCCCCCCAAAGTGTGAAGTTAGAAGGTGAAAACTAATGACTAAAGTACTTTGTAGAATTTTTTGAGCAAGGGTATGGACTCAGAGAACCTGGTACAAAGAAAGACATGTCATTTGACGAAGAGTACAAAGCCTTTTGCCTTGAGAAAACCACTTAAAAATCACTTTTGAAAGGCAACGCTCCCCTACCCACTGACAGGGAGTGCTGGTATTCCTTTCCCTCCTTTGGGGGAGCGTTGCAACGCTCTGTGCCCCATTCTGGGGGAGTGTTGTGCTGTTTGAGGAAATCTTGGGCTGTTGAGGAAAATCAAGGAAAAATCCCCCTAATCTCTAGAGTTAGTTTGATTCGAATATGAGGTCAAGGCTTGATCTTAGGGAGGATCCACAACTAATGGAGAAAGATCCTCAACCTATCCCAAGAATCTCTTAAGTGGTTAGGCCTCTCCAAGCCTATATAAGGAGGCCTCCTCATGGTAAAAAGGGGAGACATTGAAGGCATCAAACTTATGATCTCATAAGGGAGATAATTAGTGAAGCATAGTCATTTGTTGTGGATCATTTGAGCAAGGGGTTGGACAAGGAGATCTGGAAGAGGCTGTTGCAGCTTCATCAAAGGTCTGTAAGCATCTCTATCGAGTTCTCATTAATACATGTGCTTGGCCTATTTCTTTCAAGATTGTGTATACCTACATGAACTTGTCTTTAATGGATAGATCTAGTTTCAAACTAATCATAGTAGAACATGAAGCATGTTTTGTCTTTGATTGGATTGCAGAACTTGTCGAAGAGCTTGGGGATCAGATATCGACTTGGATTGGGCAAGGAAAAACATCGTAAAAAAAGGTACATCTTCTTCCTCTTCTCTATAGATTAGCTTAGCTAGGTCTAAAAGGATGCCAGTGACCAAAGTTAGCACCTTTCTGTCTTGATCTTAAAGATTTAGGGTTCAAGAGGGAATCCACCTGTCCGCAGAGGGATTTTCCTGTAACACTTGTTGTTAGTCATTTAATTGGCCCTTTGCTTATCCAAAAGGCCAATCTGTCAACAACCATTAGCTGCCTCAACCACTTTCCTGACCCTTCATAACTAGTCACGTGGCTCATTCAGATAGGGTACGCTTCCTATTTTCTTCAAGGAAAGCTCTATTTTTTCTTCTTATCTTCAATCCATGCCCAAGAACAAATCTGTTCGTTGCCTTGCAACTCAATTGGGTTGCTACCCACTTGTTCTTGTTCGAATTTGCTCTACTCAAGCTTCTCCACGCTCTTTTGTTTTTTTTGTTCTTTCTCTACAGTTTGTGTGCATTCTCTAGGGGTGTCTCTTTCCACCTTTTGGCATCTTCTTTGACCAATCCCCTCAGGAATATTATAAAATTTGTCAAACATTGTCACCTACAATCTGCAGTATCTATCCTAAAGAGGAAATTGCAAGGTCTTGTTGTTAGTCATTTAATTGGCCCTTTTCTTCTCCAAAAGGCCAATCCATCAACAACCATTAGTTTCCTCAACCACTTTCCCGACCCTTCATAATTAGTCACATGGATCGTTCAGATAGGGTACATTGGGGTATGAATTTATGCTTAGCAAGCATAGATTAGCTTGTTGAACAAGCTTCCTATTTTCTTCATAAAAAAATTCAACTCCCCACTCCATGCCACTTCATCTATCCCTCCTTCATCAATTTCCCACTTGTGTATCATGACCAATACTTGCAAGGTTGTTCCCTCCCAGTCAATGGTTTTGATGCTTCTATTAAATCAAAACATAATTACATTCTTCATAAACATACTTACATGAAGTCTTAGCATAATTACAGTCTTGGGGGAAAACATGGTGTTATGTTCCACTCCCCCTTAAAGGAACACCGTCCTTGGTGTTTAAAACACCATATATGTACAATTTTATTGAAAATAATAATGGGTATGTTGATCTCATGGCATGTTCCAGCTCCCATGTAGCTTCATTTGCTTCAAAGTGCTTCCATTGCACCTTGACCTACACAATGGATTGGTTCTGAAGAATTGTTTCTTTCCTGTCTAGGATGCATTGGGGTTCGGGCTGGAATTTTCCTTCTAGTTCTACCTGTATCATAGTCCAATCAATTACATGATTAGGGTCATGTATATATTTCTTTAACAAATAGATATGGAAAACATTATGAGCTCTAATAGTAGGTGTTAATGTGTAACAACCTCCTCGTCTCGATGGCCCAACTAGCGCAATTTTTTTTTTTTTTAAAGTGAGTGCGCGCGTGAAGAAGTAACCGACACACTTGACTCTACGCCGCCCCCCGACACCCGTCAAGGTGCAACCACAAAGGTTACCACAAGAAGGCAAGACCACACCACCAGTGGCTGCAACAGTAATGACCAAGCACACACACTTACTACAACCCCACACGACAATAGACAAGTAGCAACCACGTCTTCCATGTAAGGCGCAAGATAAAGGACTCAGGCAACGACCTCTAGTATTAAAGACAAGGAGATGTCTAGGACCCCACAATGATTGATTACTCACCACCTTCTCTATATAATCTACTAAACCATGAGTGCCTTAGCGTAAGGTATATCTAAATAAGTTATCACCCTTAGATTAAGAGTCGGACCCTTATGTTTGACCAAATAAAATAAATAATAGTCCTTGCCATGAGTTAACTTTACCGTTACCTAACACTACCACAACATTGTCAACATTTACGTCGACCTTACCTTATAGTGACATTGCAAATACATAATGTCACCTTACATCTTGTATATTACCAATGTAATAAACTACATTAACATTACATGCAATAAGCCTAAATTAATATTTCCAATACAATAATACCACATTAATATTTCCAATACAATAATACTACATTAACATTATCCTAAAACAGTAGCCACCTCACATTTACATCACAATGTCATGGTCATTAAATAACCATATATCCTAGATACATAATTCCTAAACCATATAAATTCAATACCATTACCTTAAAATGATGACCCAAGCCCCTTATCCTTAAAACCCCATGCTTTGCAATTT
>JZKD02S0950014.1:790894-802612 GCA_000966675.3 Picea glauca
AACCCCCTTCTCTTCATAGCGGTCCAATATTTAATATATCCTAATAACCATCTAGGGTTAGGGTTTTTGAATCCTCAACCATCAATCAGTGATAAGTCTTTTGAATTTCTAGAATCTTCTTGAAATTCCACACATGGCTATCCGCACATGTGTGAGTAATGGGGGCTGACATGACATCCACTCATATCATGGTGATAAATAAGGTAAGTCAACTTGTGGGAGGCACAAATTCCACATACAAGGTATGACTGAGACAATTTTCACACCATTGGAAAAGTCTTGGTGTGTAGAACAATGTCAAAGGGATGGAATATATGCTCATAAAGTTTTGACCCCCAAAAATGTTGTTTGATGCCTCAAAATGGATTTGAAAGGTTTTGGACCCCTAATCTCCAAATTGGGACTTGCCACTGAAATGGGCCATGCAAGCTAATTCCTCCAGTTTTTCCACCCAAAAGTAAGAAGAGAGATGAAAAATTGTATAATGTTCCAATACAGATCAAGGGTCCCAGTGAAAGCTAAAAAAACAATGACAAGCAATAGTTCAAGTCTTGAATTCATTACCATAATCAAATTATTTTTATGCTTTGGATTTGAGAATGTCAGAGATACATGTTTTTCTTTAGAGGAGTAAAACCCACATTTAGGGTTAACATTAAGATATTTCATACAGTCCTAAGTTGCAGTGGTTGAACTGTAAGCTGGGCACATGTTATTTTCCAAGAAATTGCAGTGTTGCTATTATGCTTACCAATGGCGAATGACTTGAAGTATAATGAAATAAGTTACCCAATAATGCAAGAGAGAAAATCATTCCTACTAAACCACAAATTATTAGTTTTATCCTCCTAGTTTTATCTAGCCCGAAGAAGCTGATCACTGTACCCACCACTACAAGGGAAAGTAGCAGAGAAGTTGAGTTCGGTGCAAATCCCACTAGTTGCACTATTTTGGGACTATAATACATTGCATGATTGATGCCCACAAATTGTTGTTGTTTATTAGCAAAACAAATAATTCATTAAATGCAATTATGTCACACAAACTTCCACACAACCTTTACATGTTATCTTCTCATGTTCTTACCACATGTTGCACCTACTACTAGTTGTTTTAGTCTTTTGACTATAACAATGAGCGCCTCTCTTAATATATAATTCAACTTGGCCATAAAATTGTAATGTGACTCTGTTATCTATATTAAATTTTGAAAGCTAAAATACATACACATTGATTATGCCTGATCGTAAAATCCCTGACATAGCTTCTCCACAAATCTATTAAAACCATAAACTTTATATGTGTGCTTCAAGTTCTCTTCATTCACTGCAATTCCACAAGTGATCGATGCAAATATCTTTTCAAAGTTTCCTTCAATTCCACAGTGGGAAAGGAAGTCAAGGCATGTAGTGGGATCTTAGCTTCTTATGATCATGGCCTTCTACCATGGACACTAGTTCATTGGTTGAAATACCAAAACTACATGCCTTGACTTCCTTTGGTACTTTGTAATCATTAGACATTGAAACATGAGTTCTACATGCATAAACTTAAGAGTTAGAAATGAGCTAACCCCAAATGAAAAAATGTCATGTGGACATACTAAACATGGCCTCACTATCAATGAACCAGAATGTAACTTGAGGAACTAAAAAAACTACTCTTAATTTATTCTATTATGAATAAAACAAGCAAGAATAATATCATGCATTGTTTTAACTTTCGTTGTTAAAATTACCTGAGATTCACATGTGCAACACCTTTGTGCATTAAGTATATATTATGATTTGAGAGAAAAGTCAGAGAAAAGTATCACATAACATGATTTGTTTCCAATGCACTATTTCCTTGTCAAGACACACCAAAAAAATAGTGAATGGTATTTACTACCTTTCAAAATTGACATCAATTAGATGAAAGATGAAATTATAATACATAACTGTATAAGTTATTTCTCAAATCATCAATAATTTCCATATTTTGTAATTGCCAAGTATCTTTTGTATAACCTGCACAAATATGGCATTTTATAGTAGAATTTGGAGATATTTGTATCATTAGAAATAATGGGGCATAATTATCTTCTTCTTAAAAGATTCTTCGAGAGCTCCAATAATACTCCATGAAATCCTAGTTGTTGTAGTCATTTTGAAAGATTTGTATGCCATTGACTAATATCATCTATATGGTGAGAAGTTGTCAAGTCCATTGTAGCACGGTTATGCCTTATATATAGATAATTGTTTTCCCTTCAAATCCTTACAAACTGCAATGCTAATCTCCATGGAGTATACAACATAATCATTACCACATAGT
This sequence comes from Picea glauca, assembly GCA_000966675.3. Taxonomy (NCBI): domain Eukaryota; kingdom Viridiplantae; phylum Streptophyta; class Pinopsida; order Pinales; family Pinaceae; genus Picea; species Picea glauca. The sequence continues at coordinate 793,211 of JZKD02S0950014.1, forward strand.
TATGATAGTTTTATCACATTGTAGGTGAAACAAACCTCTCTGTTTGACTCTATGACCACATTATGCTTGCTAACAAACACATGATAACAAAATGAAAGGAGTTGCATTTTCACCATAGAGATTGGCATGCAAATAATTTTGTGTGTGTAAACAACATGCCACATATATCATTTGTGGAAAACCACGAGCGAAAATTTACATGTCAAAAGCACAATGAAGTTTCACAAAGCCATTGAGGTAGAAGGCATCCCTTACACATGTCATATGCAATTGTTTTGCAAGAAAATTTGTGTTAATTTGGGGAAACTAGAACTTATTGGCCTTACTCCCTCCCCTGTAATCCTTCCAATGGATAAAGTTATAATATATGGAGAAATAAATTCTAAAAGTAGTGTTTATTATGGATGTAATTTTTGGCTCAAGAAATTACGTGGTCTAGTTTATGTGCTAGCATTTGTTGATCCTTTTTTAAATGTGATGCAATTGTTTTTTATTTTAGGTAGCATTATCACTAAAAACACAAAACCCATCTCATCACCAATAAAGAAACTAAAAAATGTCATGGATGTTACAGTTTCTTTTGTCATGGTGAGAAATGTCTAAACAACAATCAAACTCGTTGTCCAGTTTACATTACCAATAATTACTCCACATACCGAGACATAATTAGGTGGAGTAAAAGGAATCGTCCCCATTCTTGGGGCATAGAACATTATTTAAAGGACCCTGCCAGAAAGATTTAGAAACCCATATTGGGATGGGAATCCTCTCAAAATCCATTGATGAGACTTTGCATGACACACATATTGAGTTTTTAAATTTGAAATTAAATAGGGTCCTGATGAAAGATGAAAAAACAATGCCAAGATGATGTAGGTGCATTGAGAGTATGGTTACGGTAACTCAAATAAATCCCAATATGATGATTGATGATGATGTAGAGGGAGTAAAAGGTACATGTATGAAGACATGTTATGGAAGAAAAGTTGGTGAACCATGTACGAGAAAAGGTTTCCTAGAGAACCGACAGATACAACGAATGACGACCCATGTACTCTAGTGGAAAATAATATTTTTATATGGACTTCAACAATGTTTATGTTTGCAGGTACAAGAAGATGAATGAGGATGAAGACAAAAGACCAAAATACTGAATATGAAGACAAAGAAGAAGCCGCGACTAGTTCAAAGGACCAAGTGAAGTAGAGAAATAAATGGATCATAAGTATTTGTTAAGGAAGAGTATGACGGAATAATTCCTACATGTAATCTCTATGTGAGAATGAGAGATGAGGAGAAATGAGAGAAGTTAGGGATGAAGATCTATTAATAGATTCACGTAGATATTGTGGAGATAGTTATGTAAATGGTTTGAATGGAATATCTAATTTTGGCATGGTTGTTATGGACTCCTATCATTGTATAAGGGAAGATTTGTACACTAGTATGCAACACATGGGAATGATTTAATAAATATAATTTCCCCTTCGGGGTTTTCTTGAGCATAATTCTAGCGTCCCTTGCTTTGTGAATGTGTGTTTATTTATTGAAGGATATATATGTGGTTGATTATACTGTTGCACCATTTTGGTATCAGAGAAGGTCAGATACTTCATCTCACCTATTGTCTCACTTAGTCTGGTTTGGGAGAAGTGACGCGCTGAGTTAAAGTTTAGAGCAAACATTTTGTTGAGATGAAGTGTGGAGCGGACTTCTTGGAAGACTTGTAGCGCACATAATCCTGTAACAAGGTGCGCACATTGTTTTTGTTTGTCTGAAACTTACTTTGGAAAGGGAACACCTATTAATCTTGGTATAGGAGTGGTTGTATAGCAATGAAGGATGACAATACATATCAACACCAGAGGGTGCACTTTTAAGAGACCATAGACATCGTGAATTCATGAATTCTTGTTGTGGTTTTAAGAAGAGGAAGAGAAGGAATTCATGCTGCAAATCCATTGTTGAGCATTGCAGAATGTGATCTCCCAATAGACAGATAAGCTCTTGATTGATTAACTTGGAGAAGTACGTTGTATATGGTCCCCAATTGTAATCTCTTCTCACGTTATTACACAAGGATTTTTGACCTTTTTCAATCAATAAAGGGGTGAGCGCTTCTATGGATGCTTATTATATGCAAATGTGACCCTCAGATTCCTGCTTGGTTATTAATTGATCTCTGACAGGAATATTTCAGCATGTCAAGATCAGTTGTGCTATGAAAGAGTGAAAACAACATGAGCTGCCATCAACGTTGGAAAGTGTCATTGATCCCGCTCAACAATTTTTAACAACAAAGGATGATATTATTGTTGAGATAATCAATTAGTATGTTGCATACATGATATGTTTTCTTGTTGATAGCTACAATAAACATCCATATGACCCTATATATGGTTCAATTTTGTCATGAGAGAGGTATTTGTTCTCCAGTGATTGGTAAGATTCAACTAGGTGTTGAGTTGAGGAGACAACAAAAAATGTTTATTGTGTGAGCGACCTGTTAGATGTATAGTTACCAAATTCGGTCGTAATGGTTCACAGAATTTGAAAATTTGATATTTCGGTTCGGTTCACGTATTAATACGCCAATTCGAATTTGATACAAATTTTTTTAGTTGGTCACATATTCTGTATAATTTTTTTTTGCAAAAACTCAGTGAAAATTGTGGTAATTTGTTCACTAAAAATGTAAACCATGGTGAATGAAATTTTAAGGCCAATACATAGAGCTTCAGATAACACAAAAGAACACTCCCACCTAATTGAAGCCGTGACCACAAAAGCTTAATTAACCAACCGACAATTACAAAAATCAATCAACCAACAGGCACAACAATGCAAAATGTCAATCGACTGGCAAATGCTATGTTTTTGGTAAGAACACTCAATCAACCGACAATCACAAAATCTCAATCGTCCCATAAATGCTCTGTTTATGTTAAGAACGCTCTATTTCTGGTAAGAATGCACGCAAAAATCCGCGGATGCAAAAAGCATCCACGACTACGACACACATGTTTTGGGGTGTAAACTTCAGTGGGCTAGGTGGGATAGGGATGATCTACACGATGAACTATTTTATAATCAACATAACTTCACTACTTGCATATATTAATAGTGAAAATGATGAAAGGATTTTGAGTTTAGTTATCATGATTTTCTTGGTTATTGATATTGCAATGGTCTAAGTTTTATATTGTCAATTTACAATAAGAATATACTTTAAGTTCATATAGAATTCACAGTTTACTTTAATTTCACATAGAATTCATTGTTTTACATTTCTAAATGTATTTTACCTTACTTAAAGGATAATAGGAGATGTTTCCTTGTTTTTAGTGCATCTAGTTCAATTTCACAAGTATTACTATTAATTATGGGATCATCTTTCACATCCACACATCATATCGATGAGGATGATGTGATTCCTATTACATAGGAGATGATTAAACAAATTTTGAGAGGTTTTTGAGGTTTTGAATGTTATGATTATCAATTTAGATTTTCTAAATTATTGAAAAAACAATATGTTTTATTATTTGTAAGATGTATACTCTTGAATTTTTTCAATATTGGATTTTAGGCAGTCGAATTTTCTTCCATATCGAATCAAATTCAAATTTGAACTTTGTTAAATGGAGAACTACACCATGGAGAGATTTCAAAGACCAGGAATGCAAGAGGCCACACAAATATATTGAGAAGTGTTTTGTTCCACATGTTAGGAAAGACTTGCACACAAATACGATACATGCTAGCAGTGGACACCACTCCAACATAACAATGGGACATTTTGTATCACTACTATGAAATGTGAAAAGAGACTTGCATCATTCCAGTCAAAATGTAGGTGTGTATAAAATAAAATTTGCTTATCCCACATGAGCTAGAAATCATTTCTTTACTATGAAGGTTGTCCATGATCATAAAATGGTCATATGAGAATTCATGGCCCTGTGGCCACTACTACCACCACTGCTGCTGAGAGAAATGGGAAAAATATGGAGTTGCAGAGGAAGAGATCTTGTACAACACCTAAAGAGATTCAAACCCTAACATGGAGGACATGGAGGCCAAGAGAAACGAGAAAGTGCATTGAGAGTATGGCTATGGGTAAGTCAAAGAAAACCCAAGATAATGATTGATGATGATGCAGGGGGATTAAAAGGTACAAGTATGAAGACATATGATGGAAGAATGGTTGATGAACCATGTACGAGAAAAGGTTTCTTAGAGAACCGATAGATACAACAGCTGACAACCCATGTACTATGGTGGATGGTAATATTTTTACATGGACTTCAACAATGTTTATGTTTGCAGGTACAAGAAGATGAATGAGGATAAAGAAAAAATACCAAAAGACAAATGATGAAGACAAAGAAGATGAAGATGGGACCAATTCAAAGGACCGAGTGAAGTAGAGAAATAAATGGATCACAAGTATTCATTAAGAAAGAGTAAGATGGAATAATTCTCATTTGTGATAATGAATAATGCCTAAATAATATGATGGAATTTTAATGATGTAGACTAATTCTTGAAGTCTATGTGAAAATGAGAGATGAGGATAAATGAAAGAAGTTAGGGATGAAGATCTCTTGAGAGATTCACGAAGATATTGTGGAGATAGTTATGAAAATGGTTTGAACGGAATATCTAATTTTGACATGGCTATTATGGTCACCTATCATTATATAAGGGGCCATTTATACACTAGAATGTAACACACGAGAATGATTTAATAAATATATTTTCCCCTTCGGGGGTTTCTTGAGCATAATATCCGTGTTCCTTGCTTTGTGTATGTGTGTTCATTTATTAAAGGTTGTATACGTGGTTGGATTATACTGTTGTACCACAAACAATAGTTCAAGCCTCAAATTCATTACCATAATTAAATTATTCGTATGCTTTGGATTTGATAATGTCAAAGATAAATGTTTTTCTTTGGAGGATTAGAAATCACATTCAAGATGAACAAGATATTTCATATAGACCCAAAGTGTAGTGGTTGAATTTTAAGCCAGGCACATGTTGTTTTATAGGAAATTGCACTGTTGCTATTCTGCTTACCAATGGTGAATGACTTGGAGTACAATAGAATAAGCTACCCAATAAATGTAAGAGAGAAAAGTATTCCCACTAAACCGCAGATTGTTAGTTTTTTCCTCCTAGTTTTATCTAGCAGGAAGCAACTAATCATAGTTCACACCACATTCAATCCAAATGTTACAAGGGAAAGTAGGAGATAAGTTGAGTTTGATACAAATCACACCATCTGCACTATTGTGGGAGTACAATACATAATGTGGTTGATGCTCACAAATTATTGTAGTTTATTAGATTTTTTTTTTTAATTAAATGTAATTCTAGCACACAAACTTCCACACAACCTTAATGTGTTATCTTCTCATGCTCTTACCACATGTTGCACCTACTGCCAATTGATTTAGTATTTTGACTACAATAATGTGCACCTGTCTTACAATATAATTCAACTTGGTCATAAAATAGTAATGTTACTTCATTATCTATATTGAATTTTGAAAGTTGAAATACATACACATTGATTATCCCCGATGTTAAAATCCCTGAGATGGCTTCTCCACAATTCTATTAAAACCATAGACCTTCTATGTGTGCTTCAAGCTCTCTTTGTCAACCACAATTCCATTAGTGATTGATGTAGAGAGATTTTCAGAGATTCCTTCAATTCCACAATGGGCTCTTAGCTTGTTATGATCACGGCCTTGTACTATGGATGTGATTTCATCAGTTGAAATACCAAAACTACATGTTTTGACTTCCTCTAGTACTTTGTAATCAATATAAGGGAAAGATGAGTTGTACATGCATAAACTTAAGAGTAAGAAATGAGCTAACCCCAAATGAAAAAATGTCATGTGGACATACTGAACATGGCCTCATCATCAATAAACCATAATGTAGCTTGAGGAACTAAAAAGGCTATGCCTAGTTTCTTTTATAACAAATAAAACAATCAAGAATAATATCGGGCATTGTTTTAATTCTATTTGTTAAAATTATTTGAGACAAAAGTCAAAGAAATGTATCACATAACATGATTTGTTTCTAATCCACTATTTCCCTATTAGGATACACAAAAAAAAATCAATGGTATTTACTACCTTTCAAATTGACATCAAACACATGGAAAATGAAAGTATAATACATAACTATATAAGTTATTTCTCAAATCATCAATAATTTCCATAATTTGTAATTCCCAATTATGTTTTGTAGAACATGCACAAATATGGCATTTTATAGTGGAATTTGGAGATACTTGCGTCATTAGAAATAGTGGGTGATTATTATCTTCTTCCTAAAATATTCTTTGAGAGCTCTAACAATCCTTACAAAACCCTAGTTGTTGCGGTTATTTTGCAAGCTTTGTACACCAATGATTGATATCATCTATATGGCAAGAAGCTATCAAGTTCATTGTAGCACATGTATGCCTAATATATAGAGATTTTTCCCCTTTAAATCCTTACACACTGCAATGCTGACCTCTATGGAGTATACAACATAATTATTACCACATAATTATGATAGTTAATTTATCACATTGTGGGTGCAACAAACATCTATGCTTGACTCTATGATTGCATTATGCTTTTGAACAAACATATGATAACAAAGTGAAAGGATTTACACTTTCACCATGGAGATTGTTATGAAAATAATTTTGTGCATGTAAACCACGTGCCACACAGATCATTTGTGGAAAACCACAGGCGACAATTTACGTGTTGAAAACACAATGAAATTTCACAGGGCAATTGAGGCAGAAGGCATCCTTTACACATTTCATATGCAATCATTTTGCAAGATATTTTGTGTCAAGTTTGGGGTAGATAGACCTTATTAGCCTTTAATCACTCCCCTCGAGTCGTTCAAATGGATAAAGTTATCATATATGGAGATGCAAATTCTAAAAGTAGTGTTTATTATGGACATAATTTTTGGCTCAAGAAATTGCATAGCCTAGTCTTTGAGCCAACATTTGTTGATCCTTTTAAAAATGTGATGCACTTGTTTTTCATTTTAGGTAGAATGATCGCTACAAACACAAGACCCACCACATCACCTATGCTGAAAGTGAAAAATCTCATGGACATTCAGATTGCTTTTGCCATGGCGAGGAATGTCCGAGTAACGATCATATTCACTATCCAGTTTATAGTACCAACAATTCCTCCATATATGGAGACATAATTAGGTATATATACCTTTGAGTTGAATATCCATGAAAATGTCCCCATTCCTGGAACACGGAAGATTATGTAAAGCACCATGACAAGAGGAACTAACCACCCATATTCAGATGGGCATCCTCTCAAAAACCGTTGATGAGACTTTGCATGACATAGATCTTGAGATTTTGAATTTGAAATTAAATAGGGTCCTGGTGAAAGATGAAAAAACAATGCCAATCAATAGTTCAAGTCTCAAATTCATTATTGTAATCATATTATTTGAATGCGTTGGATTCGATAATGTCAAAGATACACATTTTTCTTTGGAGGAGCAAAACCCACATTCAAGATTAACGCTAATATATTTCATATAGTCCCAAGTTGTAGTGGCTAAACTATAAGATGGGTATGTGTTGTTTTCTAGGAAATTGTAGTGTTGCTATAATGTTGACCAATGGAAAATGACTTGACGTATAGCAGAATAAGCTACCCAATAATGCAAGAGAGAAAATTATTCCCACTAAAACACATATTGTTAGTTTTCTCCTTCTAGTTTTATATAGTAGGAAGAAATTGAGCATTGTGCCCACCATGTTCAATCCAGATGTTACAAGGGAAAGTAGGAGAGAAGTTGAGTTCAATGCAAATCTCGCCAGTTGCACTATTGTGGGACTATAATACGTCACATGGTAGATACCCACAAATTGTAGTTTATAAGCAAAAAATATAATTAATTAAATGCAATTTTTGGAACGCAAACTTTTGCACAACCTTTGCATGTTATCTTCTTATGCTCTTACCACATGTTGCACCCATTTCTAGTTGTTTTATTGTTTTGACTACAATAGTGTGCACCTCTCTTAGTAGAGAATTCAACTTGGACATAAAATAGTAACGTGATTTCATTATCTGTATTGAATTTTGAAATTGAAATACATACACATTGATTATGCTTGATGTTAAGATGTTAAAATCCCTGATATGGCTTCTCCACAAATATGTTAAAACCAAACCATAGACCTTATGCGTTCACTCAAGCTCTCTTTGTCAGCCACAATTCCATAAGTGCTTGATGTAGAGAGATTTTCAAATATTCCTTGAATTCCATAGTGGGCTCTTAGCTTCTTATGATCATGACCTTCTACTATGGACTCTAGTTCAATTGGCTAAAATACCAAAAATACATGTTTTGACTTCCTTTGGTACTTTGTAACGAGTAGAAGTTGAAAGACAAGTTGTATATGCATAAACTTAAGAGTCATAAATGAGCTAACCCCAAATGAAAAAAATGTCACGTGTTCATACTTAACATGACCTCACCATCAATAAACTAGAATACAGCTCGAGGAACTAAAAAAGCTATGTTTAGTTTCTTCTGTTACAAATAAAATAATCAAGAATAATATCAAGCAATGTTTTAACTCTCTTTGTTAAAATGACCTAAGATTGACATGTGCAACAACTTTGCACATTAAGTATATATTATGATTCGAGGCAAAAGTGAGAGAGAAGTATCGCATAGCATGATCTATTTCCAATCTTCCCTGTAAGGATAAACCAAAAAAATAGTTAATGGTATTTATTACCTTTCAAAATAGACATCAAAGCTATTGAATGATATCATCTTTGTGGTGAGAAGTCATCAAGTAACATAGTTACCGACTTATAGAGTTCTCGTTTTTTGGGGGGTTCATTTTTTTTACCTCGTTTTTAAACATGGTGCTACGGTAGCACCCCCTCCCTTCTTAGGTGGTTTTTTGATATTTTAAATATTTTGATACATAAGGTTTCTACTTTTTTTTTTTTTTTTCATTTATTTTCAAATTGTTCAATTTTTTTTTCTCAACTATGTTTTTTCATCTATTTTGAGTGTTTTCTATTTTTTTTATTCAATGGTGTTTTTAATCATATTTTCATGCTTCATCCAATGTTAAAAATGTCGTGCACCATTTATTTATTTTTAAATTAAGATTTTTCATATAATTATGTGTCCTTAATTAAGTTATGGTTCCATACTTTTTAAAGATAGTGGAAAATATCATTTTTAACACATTTTTTACCTTTACTTCAATACATAGAAAATAATTGTAGTAAAATAACATTAGTGTTAAATATTTAGCAAAAAAATATAATTAATTTTTTTTGAAAAAAAAAAAAAACATTTTAAAAA
>JZKD02S0950014.1:804207-814939 GCA_000966675.3 Picea glauca
TATTTGTTTATATATGGAAAAGGTGGCCAAGCTCCACGAACCTGGCCCACGTTATATATTATATGTTATATATTAAACACATATATGTTGTATGTTTAATACATGTTATATATTAAACATATATATGTGGTATGTTTTGATATATATAGTGTTTTCATATACAAGTAACATCGATAAGATAATCAGTGATGCTAAAGTAATATTCTCTCGACCCCACCAAAAAGGATGGTCCTTCTCAAAGATAAGATAAGCATCCATCTCTACAAAGAGCAAGTGAACCAAACCATATATAGTGCTTCCACATATAGAATTGGATAGCATCTTTACAAGATCAACAACAAAGTTTACCACAAAAATTCTAAAAGAGGAAACAAAGTTTCTATGAACTGAAATATACTATTTCCAAAAATTGGTAAGAGCCAGGATCATTAATAGAGCTGCAAATTGTATGAAGGTTCCTCATGTCCTTCAATCCATTTGTTGTAGGTAATCAATCCTTCTAGAGCTTTCAGGGTTTTTTTGGAAAGTGCATCCGCTTCCATATTTTGTTCTCTTAGTAAGTGATCAAATATGATGTTAAAAAAAGATTTGATTAAGTCCCTGATCCTATCCTTCCATCCCATAAGAGCAGATGCATTCAAGTTTCTCCTGCAATTTATCCACTCAATTACAACTTTTGAATCACCAAAAACTTGAAGCTGATTTAGTCCCATGCGGATTGCCAATGTTAAATTCACCCATGCCCCTAATAGTTTAGCCCTTGAATTTGTCCCAGGACTGCAATTAAAAATCCACTTGTAGCTAGTATCCTCGTTGACTTTAATAACTACCCCTGCTCCACTCAGATTTCCATTGTCTTGAGTTGCACCATCAAACCACCCTACATTTTGCATAGTAAAAACTGGAGTCTGTAAGATCCTAAGACCCTTTCCACTTTGAGACCCTCTATCCTCTGTGGTTTTTTGCAAGCCTAAGGTTTTTTGAACCACCATATGAATAGAATGATTACGGTTTTCAAAGACTTTTTTGTTTTTTTCCAGCCAAATGCACCAGCATGCCAAGGAGGGAAGAGTTCTAAAGCTCCACATTTTTTTTTATCCAGATAGCATAACAGACTAATAGAGAATGACCTTCCCAAGTTGTGTTGATATGGAGGGCATAGTAAATATTTTGCCACACCTGAAGAGTAAAGGAACAATTTACAAAAAGATGCAAAACAAATTCCAGACCCCGAGAGCAAAGAGGACAAATGCTTGGTCCTTCCCAACCTTTTTTGAGAAGATTCTCCCAAGTGAGAATTTTGTCCTCGACTGTATGCCAAGTGAACAGTTTGATCTTCAATGCAATATCCCATGACCATAACTGCTTCCTCCAACTGACTACCTGCTGCTACCAAATTTGTTGTTGTAAAGCAAAATAAACATTTTTTTCAGAGAGGCAACTCGAGTTATCGCCACCCATCCAGATAAGGAGGTCTTCTCTATGATGAAGATGAATACCTGAACCAATTAGAATCTTACAGAAGGAGCTCCATTCATATGCTAGAGCCCCCAAAAGTCCCAGATCCATGCTACTTTTCCACCGTGCAATATAACAACCCTGCGAATTATGTGCCCTGGCTTGATAAAGGTATCTAATATTCCTATCTTTCAAAACTAATAAGAGATCTGAAGAGAGAAAAGAAAGGGTACCACTACCCAGAATTCTGTATTGGCCTATTAGAATGGATTGACCATTACCAAGAAACCAACCTAGCCAATGAGTGATAAGTGAAAGGGACTTTATTAAGTTTTTCCAGGTCTACGAAGCCAGTGGCTGAGTTGTTGATGTCGATCTGAGCCAGTTTGTGATAAAATAATAGGGTAGATATATATCCTTAATCGCCCTGTGTCAAATCCCTTGTTTTGTTAAAACCCGCCACAGAGAGTTGGAAACCAACGCATGATTAAAGTGGAAAGTGTTTCTAAGCCCCCAACCACCGAAAGATTTTGGTTTTGAGATCGCCTCCTAGCTGCTAAGATGGAAGTGTTGTGCCACACCACCTCCCGAACAAAGGAAATAAAAAATCATCTGACGAACTTTATTTAGAACTGAGCTGGGTACCACCGCAAGAGCCATCCAGTATACCGATTGAGATTCCAACACCGATTTTATCAATATAAAACGACCACCAAGAGATAACCACCTAGTGCACCAACGTTCAATTCTGATTTCAATTTTTGAAAGAAACCATCTCTAATATTCAAATTTTAATTTCATGCTTTTAAAAAATATCCCAAGTATCTAAAGCCCTCTGTCAGATCCGCAAAATTAAATGAGAAAACTTCTTTAAAATTTTCCAATAATTCTCCTTGGATACCCGAGTTATGAAAGGTAGATTTACTCAGATTAAATTTTAGGCCCGATGCACCACAAAACAACTTTAGTAGTGTGTTTATCTCCATCCACTCCTCCAAGGTGGCCTTTGTCATAATTAATATGTCATCCAGAAAGAACATGTGGATAATTTTAACTATCTGGCAAACCTTCACCCTCGACAAGCTACCCTCATCCTGGGATTTTTTCAGCAGCAGACTGAAACTTTCAATAACTAGAATAAATAATAAAGGTGATAGAGGGCAGCCTTGTCTAAGACCACGCTCACTCCGAAAGAAATAAGAGGCCTCCCCATTTATTAGAACAACAAAAGAATAACTGGCAACACAACTTATGATCCAGTTTATAGAGAGCAAACTGAAACCCGTCTGAATCATAATCAATCTTAGAAAATCCCAACTAACACAATCATATGCTTTCTTTAAATCCAACTTTAATATAAGTGCCTGAAGCTTTTTCTATTTTATACTGTGAATACATTCTTGTGTTGTCCCAATAACATCCAAGATCTGCCTACCTTTTAAGAAGCCGAGTTGCTCACTTGACAGTGACCTCGAGAGAATAGGCTTCAATCTATTTGCTATCACCTTCGCAATCAACTTATAACATAAATTGAATAACACAATAGGTCTATAATCACCAAAGGTCAAAGGCTTGTTTTCCTTTGGAATCAATGCTAGAAATGTAGAGTTTAAGGAGCTATGGACCTTTGCTCTGTTCTTAGAGTCCTCCACAAGTTCTAGCAGATCATAACCAAGTAAATTAAAGAATCGTGTAAAGAATTCCACCATCCAACCGTCAAGGCCTAGACTCTTTTCTTTGGAAAATAGTTTTAGTACCTTCCATATCTCTGACTTAGTGCAAGGCCAATCAAGAATACTAATATCCTCCTCATCTACAAAGCGAGGAAAGAGACTAGTAGTGTAATATTGATCCATCGGGGAAGGAGGATCACCAATTTTAAAAAATATTTTAAAGTGTTTGATAGATTCACTTTTTAAGTCCGCTTGTCCCCTGTGATGATGTCCTTCCTCGTCCAAAATCTCCGAAATATTTTTCTTGTTTATGCGAGCCGTAACAAAATTATGAAAAAACCTAGTATTCAGATCACCACTTTTTAGCCAGGTTGCTCTACTCCTTTGTCTCCATAGTTATTCCTAGAGAAGGAGTAAAGAGTTTTGTTCTGCTTCCAAACTTTTAATAAGATAGGCGGAAATCATGTCCCTCGCATCCCACCAGAACGAAAGATAGGCTGTGCTCAAATCCTCCTCCAACTTTTCTAATCTATGAAGTTTTTCATTTCTCTGTTGACGAGCCCATGATTTTTTTATTTTTGTTTAGCTCTTTTAGCTTGCACACAACCTTGAGATGAATATCAGGTTCCAATAAAAACCCTTGATCCAACCAGACCTCTTTGACCAAATTCACAAATTCTACCTCTCACAACCAGGATGAATTGAATTTAAAAGGGTAAGTCGTAGGAAAATGTTGAAAATCAAATTGAGCAACCACATGAGCATGATCCGAGAAATATATGTACTCCACCCATGATCTGAAGTGACCCACTTGACATAAAATAGTCTCTGTTGCTAAAATACGATCCAATCTTTTGGCAACGTAGTCAGTCCCTGCTCTTCCATTTCTCCAAGTCGGGACCAAGACATCAAGATGCATATCCAGTAAATGATGAGACTGAAACAAGTCTTTGAAGTAACTAGCCAAATTGTCCAAATGTGTCGAGGCTCCCCATATCTCATCCACTCTAGTAGTGAGATTTAGATTGCTTGCAACAATTAGATTATTAGAATCCAACAACCCACGAGTTGCCACCTGCTCCCAAATGATTTCCTTTTTCTACAGGGCCCATAAACATTGAGTAAATTAATCTGACTGTTATTCTCCAATAAAAAACCCGACACCAGAATACCACCACAACACATAAATGGATACAAGACAAACTTATTTGGATCCCATGTAACCAATAAGCCTCTGGAAGTTCCCACAGAACTAACCGAACAAAAAAGCCAGCCAAGACAAAAAGATAACATAAAAAACCGAGCTTTTTGTTCATCAACAAGAGTTTCCTGTAAGAAGATAATGTTAGGATGAGTCTTACGCAACAATCTCCGCATGGAGGCGGCTTTCAGAGTGCCCCGCACCCCTTTGAGATTTAAGGTAAGGAGGATCATGATTTAGCCCGAGCAGGGGATTTCATGACTCTAAGCACCCCAATGTCAGTCACAGATGAAGGTAGTGAGTCAGAAACATGAAGACTAGCAAATTATTTCTTACGTACACTCCGAGTTTTGATGGGTGAAATCTCATAACCCAGTCCTTTTGACCAGGTGAAATGCGATCCCAGATCTCCCCTAGGATTATGTAACTGCCCAGAGTGACCTTGACCTCTAGAGTTATAAACATTCTTCCCTTGGAAGATGGGAAGCAAGCATGGGCTATCAACCACATGTTGCAACAACAATAAAGACTCCAGAGTCTCACCCAAGGAGTACTCACCAGGATCCGATTCTTTGTAACCCGAAAGAAGGGTGCAGTCTCGCTCCTCCTCACTAGACCCTTCTCTGGTCCCCAGTATGTTTGACGCAATCTGAAGTCGTAAACCCTCGGAGGGAGGCGAGGAGCCCGCAGGTGTGACAGTAAAATGTCTGTCCACTAAAGGAGAAGAGTTCACAAACTCAAGACTAGTAACATACTTTACTCTCACCACATGTAGTGGATTAGTCGGACGAGAAACTTCTTTAAACTTCGGGGATGGTTGTGGAGGTGCTAAACTAGGGTGCTATACATATATTAAACATATATGTATAAATATGTATAACATTTACATATTTAATATATGTTATATATGAAACATATATGTTTAATATATATTATATATTAAACATATATGTTAAATATATTAAACATATATGTTTAATATTAAACATATATATTTAATATATAACATATATTAAACATATAATGTTTAATATAACAAACATTCATCAGAGAGAACCTCACGTAATCATAGCAGCAACACCTTTTGACATTACACACCCACCATGCAGATATTACGGACCACCATGCTTCTCCTCGATCCCTACCATCATGTAGCATTTGTTGTTAGGTTGCTATGATTCGATCGCTTCGGTGGGGTCCGTATGCTCCGATCCGATGGGTTATCCCGTGGATGCGTGTGACAATAGGCGTAGGTGCATGAAGTGATGAAGTTGAGGTTCACACAGTAGATTATTCTTCTTGTGATCAACTTGGTTCACATTAGACCCATCATGTTGCACTCTAGTGTTTCTAAAGCAAGGAGAGCCAGGAAGAAAGTCAAGGCCAAAGCACGTGTTTAATATATGTTTAATATTAAACATATATATTTAATACATAACATATATATTTAATATATAACATATATTAAACATGATATGTTTAATATGTTATATATTAAACATTATATGTTTATTTGTTTAATATGTTATATATTAAACATTATATGTTTAATATATTAAACATATAATATGTTATATATTTTTGTAAGTGAGTGTATGGATCTATATTACTGAAGATAATATGATACAAAAGGTGGGCCTCCTGGTTTGACTAGAAGGAAACCAGGTTAGGGGGTCCCTAGTTGCGCAAGTTGTAATTAGCGAGGGATGGTTCTGGTCTGCCACCAAGGGAAACCATACCAGACCTTCCAAGTTCAGTTGGAGAAAATAACATATTGATAAAGGAAGAGACTAAAAACATCCTTCTAAACCAGAGAGAGAAAGATATCTGTGCTAACCTGACTAGGCTTGGCATGACTACCTATAGACCGCTAATTCATTAATCCAGAACAATGAAGTGTTTCTGCACCTGGGGGTGATCCTTCCCACCATCCCCCTGGCTCTTGTTGTCTTCCTTATGTGAGGTTGTGCGAGTCTTCCTGATTTGAGCTGGTCCACCATGTCCATCGGTGGACATGATGTCCATGTGATGTAAATAACGTAGGTAGAGGTGGAACTGGGCAACCAAACGCTACATCTTGCTTTTTTGGTCCTTCTCTACCTCTACTAACAGTTTGGTAATAGTTTTCATACTGTTGAGGCAACACAGGATCTTGTCTAGCTTTATCCTGTTTTCCTTGTTCTCCTTCTGCCTGGCTTCTTCACTCTCTGCAATTACTTTTTCGATCATCATTTTAGTTATCCATGCCATCTCCACTGTTTTGTGGAAGAGGGTTTCCCTGGGTTGCATGGCCCCCGGATCAGTTACCCAGTCTGCTTCCTATACCAATGCATCCCGCACTTTACCTTTGCACTTGTTCTTTAATTCCTTCTCCCACCAGGTGATGGTTGCCTTCCCCTTCGGCGCAACCCGAGTTTGGAAGGTACCCTTCTCATCTTTCGCGACCTGTTCCATTCTTGTTTTCCGCCTTAGCCTGTTCAAGACTTCCTTCCTAGGGGGATTCCCTTTCCTGTGCGTTTTCTTTAGACGCGCCATCATACTCTGCATGTCGCATCTCTTGTGCTGGTTACTCAGCCTGTACCTCACTTCCCAGGTATTCTTCCTGTCCCTCCCCTAGATTTTGTGAAAATCCCTATTGTTTCGTTCCTTCTGATTGCAACTATTGCTACTGTCCCTCTTTTTATTGACCTTTCCCCGCTGTGAGCTCGTCCTTTCATTGTTGGTTTGCTCGTGATGATGTGCGCTTCCTTCAATTTTCCTGTTAAGGATTGGATGGTCACGATGGGTCGTCCTTTGTCCCTGTGCGATTACTGCCCTTGCTCGCGTGTGATCCGATTGTGCTTCTCTTCGTACATGTACCTATCCTAGGAGGTCTATCCAGGTTATCATCTGCCCCACATGCCTTGCATCATTCGTTGTATGTGACTCGTTGCCTATAATATGTTATATATTAAACATATAATGTTTAATATATTAAATATATATGTTTAATATATAACATATATATTTAATATATTGAACATATATGTTTAATTTATAACATAAACATTTATAACATATATGTTATAAATTAAACATATATGTTATATTAAACATTATTAAACATATAATGTTTAATATATAACATATATTAAAGCTTATATGTTTAATCTTTTTTTCCTTGGAAAAAAAGCGTAATTTTATTATATCAAGAACAAAATTACATTATGTATATACACCTTTTGGTGTATTTTGTTATAGTGAAGTCTGTAGCCAAAGGCTATCTTTTGCATTTCATGAATGCTTCTGCAATTTGTTACTTCCACAAAAAATCTGTTTCTTTTGATTTCCTAGAACCGGTACTGCTGTATGAGCTTCAACTGATCCTCATTTAGTACTGTTTGCATATATTATGCATAAAAAAATATACAAAACTTTGTTGTTGAAATTTGTTTAATCCAAAAATGGTCTATGCAAATATTCATTTGCTTGCTCATTGTGATGTTCAATTATTTTCCATTGTCCCATAGCCAAATTAATCCCCTCTTTTGATCGTTGGTCCGCTTTGTTATTGTTTTCCTTGTAGACATGTTGACAAACAAAGAAGTCAAAAGAGGTATGAAAATGAGTAATGTCTTCCACCAAGGCAACGAGTCTTGTGTTTATGCATCTTTGGGTGCCTTTTATCCAGTTTATGATGTTTATAGAGTCCCCATAAACTTTTAAAGACAGACAACCTTTTTCGATGGCGAAGGCAATGAGGAGTTTGCAAATTTCTTTGTCCCTGGCCCAAAACCAAAAGTCATAATAAATTAGTGTGAAGCTGAAAGAAAGAGGATTCCACCTCCTCCACAAAGGTTTTGTTGAGAAGCTCTGTCAAAAAATCCCCATGGGGAGGAATTATCAATCACGAGCTCTTGAGGCTGCCTAGGAGAGGGTCTAGGACTCTGTGAGAGGAAGGAGGGTAGAAGGGCAACACTTTTTGCTGTTGTGATCTCAATAGAAGGAGGGGTTCCTTTGAAAATATAGGAATTCCGAGCGAGCCAAACTCCCTAGATGACCAATAAAGGAAGGGCTCTTAAATGTTTGTAGGCTCTTTTTTTCCACCAAGTAAACCGGGAGTGATCCAAATCCCTTCCTTCCCAAACACAATGTAGATATAACAATCTAGACGTTTCCTTCCAAACTTTGTTGATGAAACTACACTTTAGAAAGAGGTGTAATAAAAATTCTCCTTCAGATTTGCAAAGGGAGCACTAGACAGGGCCAACAAAGTTTATCTTTTGGAGGTTATCTCAAGTCAGAACCTTATTTTGTAGTACATTCCACATAAACAATACTTTTAACCTTCCACAGTTTCCTCCACCACCAAACAGGATCTCGGAGGCCTAAATCTGAGTTATATTTTAGATAACCCAGTTTTGGGGAATAAATCCCCAAGGGGGATGAATCCCAAATCAATTCATCTTCGATGTATGTGAGTCTAATTTGTGAGGACTTTAGAATGTAAATGTAACTTTCCAGTTCAAGTTTTTCTTCTTCATTGAGGCCCAGTCTATTTGCATCCATCCACCCCTATGACCATAAGGTGGAGCGACTAGGATCCACCAGATTGTTTAAATGAGTAAAACCCAAGGAATGTAAGTGTTGTATTAGCTGCTTAGAAAGTATGTGTTTACCTTCACTCCCTGGCCAAGGGTTTTTCCCTATTCTGAACCGGTGACCATTACCAAGTTTCCAAGATAAACCATTTCCAATGAGAGGAAAGGCGTTTAGAATGGATTTCTAGATCACCGAGGCCCCCTTTTTGGATTTATGTTGACTTCTTATCAAAAACTCCAGTGGGATTGATTCTATATATTTTTGGATAATGACCTTTGTCCAGAGGCTGGAAGAATTTATAATGTGCCATCCTCCCTTGGCTACCAGTTCTTTGGAAAAGAGAAAGATATTTTTCAGACCCCAACCTCCCATTGCCTTTGGGACGACAATTTTATCCCATCGGATCCAGGGAATTACATGAGCTTCCTTTTTTCCACACCAAATGAATTTTTAGGTGAGTTTTCTTGTTTCTTCCAGAGTTCCTTTAGGGATCCAAGAGAAAGACATCCAATAAACCTTGATAGCTTCCAAAACTAATTTCACCAAAACCAATCTCCCTGCACGTGAAATCCACCGGTGACTCCATGTATTTAGTCTTTTGTCCATTTTCTTCAGGAGATACTAAGAAGATGTGTTATGGAGACAGAGCGACCATTTATCCTTGCAGAATCTCATGAAGGCATCGCAGAAGGACACTACACAGGGAGAGCAAATGCGCATAAGGTCCTGAGAGCTGGCCTTTGGTGGCCCACCTTACACAAAGATGCTAAAGATTATGCCAGAGCTTGCGATGTATGACAGGGAGTTGGGAAACTATCGAGAAGAGATGAAATTCCATTAGCACCGCAGATGACCCTACAAGCATTTGAAAAGTGGTCCATTGACTTTGAGGGACCTATAAACCCACTAGGAAAGCGCACAGGAGCAAGGTATATCATTATTGCGACAGAATACTTAACCAGATGGGTCGAAGCCAGAGCAGTTAAAGACTGTAGTGCAATTACAGCTGCACGTTTTATATTTGATGACATAATAACTAGGTTTGGATGCCCCAAGATCCTTATGAATGATCAAGGTACACACTTCATCAATAATACAGTTGAAGCCCCGACTGAAGAATTTGCAGTCCACCATCAGAAGAGTACACCTTACCATCCACAAGAAAATGGAATAGTTGAAGCATTCAACAAGATCTTGGAGACAACATTAACGAAGATTTGCATTGTGAATAGGGATGACTGGGACTTAAGAGTACCTCCAGTACTATGGGCCTATCAAACCACTTGAAAGAAATTAACAATGCAGACCCCTTTCAAGTTGGTTTATGGTCTCGAAGCTGTTGTCCTGATGGAATACTTGGTACCAAGCTTAAGAATTGCTGCTTTTACAGGTATGGATTGTTGGAGTTACTTCACACACACCTAGGATTTATTTTTCCTAAGGTTTTTATTTGTTTATTAGTCATAATTAGTCATTATCCAGTCTCCTATATTTTAGGAGAGAATATTCCACCTGTAGAATATTCTCTTTCAGTTCACACTTCAGTTTGACTAGTTGTGTTGAGTTTAGATGTTGCATTGGGATCATCACCATGCAACATTGGGATCATCACCATGCTAATTTGACCTTGCCTTGGTATCATAACCAGAGTGGCGCATTAACCTTAATTCCTTGAGTTAACTCCTCACTACTTTATGTTCAGTTAGTTAACTAAAGACTAGTTGACTAGTTAACTCAACTAGGTGGCAGTTCACTCCCGTAACTGCCTGAGAGACTAGAATAGGTGGCAGTTCACTCCCGTAACTACTGGTGTGTGTCC
>JZKD02S0950014.1:814989-830350 GCA_000966675.3 Picea glauca
CAACTAGGTGGCAGTTCACTCCCGTAACTGCCTGAGAGACTAGAATAGGTGGCAGTTCACTCCCGTAACTACTGGTGTGTGTCCATATCACTCTAGACCACCACTATGGTGACTTGGTTCACCTTAAGTCGAACTCAATGAGATATACAAAGTATATCATGTGTAAATTATTCATTATTCACAACGGTTAATGAAAATTCTTTCCATTCTTTCTCTCCTTCTTCTTCTTTTTTCAATTCTCTCTGCAAATGTGTGTATCATTGTTTAGCTATATCTATTCTATGAAGGTTCAACACATTTACATGGTATCAGAGCCGACGGACTGCTAAGCAAAAGCTACACCAAATTTTTTTTTGCAGGTACAAAATATTGAAGACAACAAAAAGATGGAATTCCAAAAAGAATTCATTCTTACACCTTACAACTATTTTGCATGGAAGGATAAAATAACCATACTTCTCCGATCTAGAGGGTTGTATAGGTTAACCATGAATATAGATACAGAACTGGCATCAACCACAGAAAAATCCAAGTACTTAAATTGCATGGATGAGGCACTCGAAACAATTTGCAGTCATATTTCTCTCGATCTCCTTTTTCACGTATCTTCTTGTAAGACTCCCAATGAAGCCTGGAGAATATTAGAAGGGATCTTTGGAAAACAGGGTGAGATGAGGGGACACATGCTGGAGGTGGAGTTTCTCACATTGGATACAAAAATCTTTGACAATATCCAAGATTTCTTTACAAAATTCAAGGATTTACTGTCGCAACTCAAAGCTTGCGGGGTTGATAAATCGACGAAGGAGAAACAAATGGTTCTCACCATTCTCTCCAATATTGGACCTAAATTCTTTGTATTCATATCCACATTCCATACTGTTAGATTTGCCTCTAGAGCCACCTGGAAGATGCCTTCTCTTGAGGACTTTATCAAATCCCTGACACAAGAGCAAACTAAGCTCATTAACATGGGCGCAATCAAAGGCCCAAGGGCGCATGCACTCACTATGCATGATGGCAGCCAAAAATATCATAAATCTAAATATAAAGATAAGCGGAAAGATCATGCACATACGAAGAAGGAAGGGTACACAAAACCCTTCACCGATGCCTTCGGATCCAAAGGAGAAAAGGGAAGAAAAGGAGAGAAATGCACATACTGTCACAAAGGATTCCATTTGAAATCTGCATGCATGCAAAAACAAATAGATCTGATGTCTCAGATACTTTAGCAAAACAACCTTGGAGATCACATCCCGAGGGTGCAAAGAAGAGGAAGCCAGAAGATCCGAATTCCAAGAAAGGCAATTCTAGCCATGCCTTGATTGCAATCACCTCCTCTCCTGATGCTTGGATCGTAGATTCAGGTGCATCACATCACATGGCTGCCTCAGAAGCAGTCTATTCTCCTTTGGATGCATGCAAAGGTCGTCCTATTCTGATGGGGGACAACTCTTTTGTCGAAGTCACTGTCAAAGGAAGGATTGAACTCACCAACGGAAGCTTCAAGAACGTGTTGCATGTTCCCAAGCTTTCTGTCAACTTCTCTCCATGTATCAGATGACGGACGAATTCCGGCACTGATAAGAAAGTCGTATTCACACCAAATTCCATGGACATATACGACATGCAAACCAACTCCAGGGTTGCTACCGGTGAGGTAAATCATCAGTCTAGATTGTATACATTTTCTGAATTCATTGAACCTGATTCTGCTTTACTTCTTACTCATGCTGATGAAAGTAGTAGGATATGGCATGAAAGGTTTGGACATTTGAATTTCAGATAGATGCAACAGCTTAGCAAGCATAGATTAGTTGATGGTCTACCAGACATCCATTTCTCCAAGGGAGTATGTGAGGGATGTGTTCTCGGAAAACACCCTCAAGAGAAATTCGTCAAAGGAAAGTCTCAGCGAGCTTCTGCACATTTAGATCTGATCCACAGTGACCTCATGGGTCCTTTTTCGCATCCATCGATCAACAAAGCGAGGTTTGTTCTCATTTTTGTTGATGATTTCTCACATTTTACTTGGATATACTTTCTCAGGCAAAAATCCGAGGTCTTTCAACACCTCAAAGATTTCAAAGCTTTGGTTGAGACACAGTCCGGAAAGAAGATCAAAGTCCTCCGAACTAATAATGGGGGAGAGTATGTGAATCATGAGATTCATAATCTTTTCCATGAGGCAGGGATTCAGTTGTAGCATACAGTTCCCTACACTCCGCAGCAAAACAAGTTTGCTGAGTGGAAAAACAGATCTCTAAAGGAGATGGCATCTTGCATGTTGCATGCAAAGTGACTACCAAAGAGACTATGGGCCGAAGCACTTAACTGTGCAACATACATCCAAAACAAATCTCCTCATAGATCTGTCAAGGATAAGACCCCCTACGAGGCTTGGAGCGGCCTCAAACTAGAAGTGGCCCACTTTCGCATTTTTGGTTCATGTGCATGAGCCCAGATTCCCTCTGAAAAGAGGAAGGCACTTGATCCAAAGAGCACTGAGTGAATTTTTGTTGGATACCTCGACGGTGTGAAGGGATATCGACTTATTGATATTTCCAAAGAGCTAGAGCAGAGGCCCAAGTGGGCACAAACTACTCTTTAGGATGCAGGGGATTTCGTTGGTGATCCAGCCAGTACTAGGAGGACTTGATCTGATTTCGAGGAGCCTCCTATTGCACTCACTGCCACTAAACCATTACCTTCCAGGCATCTTTTCTTGGTTCAGTCTTTAGATCCATAGTCTTATGGCGAGGCTGTTGGAAATCCCTTTTGGGAATATGCCATGCAGGAGGAGTACAACTCCCTCCTCGAGAACCAGACTTGGGATCTGGTTCCCCTTCCTTCTAGGAGGAAACTTATTAGATGCAGATAGGTCTACAGGACCAAGAGTGCAGTGGATGGACAGATCAACAGATACAAAGCCAGGCTTGTTGCCAAAGGCTTTCAGCAAGTTCATGGTATTGACTATGATGAGACCTTTGCTCCAGTAGCGAAGATGGATTCCATACGATTGACACTTGCCATTGCAGTAGCCAAGGGATGGGAATTCCATCATATGGACGTCAAGAATGCATTTCTTCACGGTGATCTCTTTGAGGAGATCTACATGGAGCAACCCCAGGGATTTATACAGGACTCATCTTTGGTCTGTCGACTGAAGAAGTCACTTTATGGCCTCAAGCAGGCTCCGAGGGCATGGTATGCCAAGATGGACTCCTACCTGTTGTCATATAACTTTGTACATTGTAAATCAGACCTGAATGTATACATGCTCAGGACTGCTGATTCACTTCTACTTTTATTTCTGTATGTCGATGATTTGCTAATCACCGGTTGCTCTACTTCAACGATTGCTGCAGTCAAGAGGATTCTTCATGACAAGTTTTTGATGACGGACATGGGTCCGCTACACTTATTCCTTAGACTTGAGATCAGTCAGGATGCATCAGGCATCAAAGTATCCCAAGCCAAGTATGCACGAGATCTCCTTGAGAGATTTCACATGACAGACTGCAAGTCTGCTCTGACTCCTTTCCTATCAGGAGTCAAACATGAGGATGGCGGGGAGACTCCACTGGTTGATAGCACACTGTACAAAAAACTAGTGGGGAGCTTGTTGTATCTCACACACTCTAGACTAGACCTCTCATATGCAGTTGGCGCAATTTCCAGGTTCATGAAGGAGCCACATGAGCTACATTGGAAAGCTGCAAAGCGTATCCTTCGATACATACATGGAACCATCACCTTTGGGATTCATTATGCAATAGACTCTACATTAGATCTCATTGGTTTTACTGATTCCGACTGGGATGGCGATAGCATTGATCGCAAGTCCACATTTGGTTACTCACTCAGTCTTGGTTCCCGTCCTATCTGTTGGTCGAGCAAGAAGCACACTGCCATTTCTCCATCTTAAGTCGAGGCAGTGTACAGAGGGGAATTTAACATAACCATTCAGGCTATGTGGTTACAACATTTTCTCACTGAGTTGGGCATTCAGTTTCATCGGCCGATCGTCATCTAGTGTGACAACCAGATCACTCTGAAGTTCTGCAGAGATGCAGTTCAAAGGCAGTGGATGAAGCACATCGAGATCCACATGCACTACATCCGAGACTTAGTACACGAGGGGATCAACGACTTATAGTTCTGTCCTTCAGCAGGACAAACGACATATATTTTCACCAAGACCTTCACTGAGAAAAAATTCCATTCTCTACGAGGTCGTCTTGGAGTGAAGGACATAGTTGCCTAGCAACTGTAGTTCTTCCTTTTTTTTTACATACATTGTACCTTGAGGTGGGGTTTTTCCCATGAGGTTTTTCCTCTTTCCTCACTTTATTTTCAGTTTATCTTTTGTACTTGGGTACCTAACATGGCCTCGTTGCCGGGACCCAATCTTTATTTTCACCATAGTGATGTTCATCGGGGGTGTTGGAGTTACTTCACACACACCTAGGATTTCTTTTTCCTAAGGTTTTTATTTGTTTATTAGTCATAATTAGTCATTATCCAGTCTCCTATATTTTAGGAGAGAATATTCCACCTGGAGAATATTCTCTTTTAGTTCACACTTCAGTTTGACTAGTTGAGTTGAGTTTAGATGTTGCATTGGGATCATCACCATGCTAATTTGACCTTGCCTTGGTATCATAACCAGAGTGGCGCATTAGCCTTGATTCCTTGATTTAATTCCTCACTACTTTCTGTTCAGTCAGTTAACTGAAGACTAGTTGACTAGTTAACTCAACTAGGTGGCAGTTCACTCCTGTAACTGCCTGAGAGACTAGAATAGGTGGCAGTTCACTCCTGTAATAGCTGGTGTGTGTCCAAATCACTCTAGACCACCACTATGTCACTTTGGTTCACCTCAATTTGAACTCATTGAGATATACAGAGTATATCATGTGTAAATTATTCATTATTCACAATGGTTAATGAAAATTCTTTCCATTCTTTCTCTCCTTCTTCTTCTTTTTCCAATTCTCTTTGCAAATGTGTGTATCATTGTTTAGCTAGATTTATTCTGTGCAGGTTCAACATATTTACATGGATGACACTAGTGTTGTTTAGGAAAGGCTCGCACATTTGGTTGAACTGGAAGAAGACAGGTTCATTGCAGGATTCCACCAACAGGTTTAGAAGGAACGAGAGAAGGCATATCATGATAGGCACATCAAGAAGAAGGCATTCAAACAAGGTGATTTAGTACTTGTGTATGATAGTAAGTTTATAAAACACCCAAGGAAGTTCATAACGCATTGGCTTGGACCATATGAGATCGCCTATGTTACAGAAGGAGGAGTTGCGCAACTGAAGACATTGAACAAAGAGTGGAAGGAAGGATTGGTGAATGGGAGTCGACTGAAGTTGTACTATGACAACCAGGTTCCTCGCAACTCTCAATAAAAACATGAGAAAAAGGGTCTAGGTACTAGGTGCAGTTGAAACTGGGTACTAGCCATAGAAAAGACAGTTTGCACAAGGATGGGGAGGAGGCAAGAAGTAGAAAGAAAGGGTTGCACTGCACAGTCCAAAGTCGAAGAAAAACAAAGAAGGATCAGATCTGAGGTGCCTCGGGATGAGTCAAAGATGAGTGTTGGGGGCTTGTTGGCCCTTGGTTATGGAAGGAAGCGAAGAACAAGGAAGAAAAGGTGAAAATCGAACTTCGCGGGAGACACAGTGACTGTCACTGGGTCAAAGTGAGCAAAAGAGTAGAAAAGATGGAGCGAAGCGAGGAAACGCAAACCGTTGGATGAGGAGATCAAGGATGACAGATCAACAAGGAATATGGATTGTGGAAAACTTAGCAAGAGGAAAAAGCCACTGTTTGATGCTTTTGAGCACCACAAGAGAAGGAAGGAAAGACAGGCTGGCAAAGCCCAGAAAAAAAAGGGTCATGTTGACCTAGGGTTTTAGTTTCTAGGGTTTTTGGCACCTAGGGTTTGACCTAAAAGCTGTCGGTGAGGTGTTGTAATGTATAAATAGAGGTCTAAAGGGCCTAGGTTTTGTTGGTAATTTTGCAGTACAATATTGTTGTTGATCTAGCTATAGTATTGAGTGAGGGATCATTGTATTGAGAGAGAGAAGTGCTGAGAGAGGGGAAGCCTTCTGGTATTGTAAGATCTTCTGCTGTGTGTGAAGGTCAAGTCCTGTAGCTGGGTGCACAGGAAGGGGAGATAAAGAGAGAGAAGAAAGAGGATCTGCTAGCTGAGAGCGCAAATAAGAACTATATGCTTTACCTTAATGAATGATAAGCACATTTCTGTGGATGTATCCCTAGAGAGAGGGTGAACCACGTACATCTGTTGTTGTGTGTGTGATTGATGCTTTGATCTCTGTCGCTATTATATTGTTACCTGCCTTATTGTATTAGATAAAATCTATAGCTGTGAAGGATAGATCTGGCTAGTTGAATGATATATGCATGATGTATTGCTGTTGTAATAGATCCACTTGATATTCCCCTGGTTGTAGACATCTTTGTCCTGCAACCCCCTCATAGCTGCTTTGGGTGAGACTGCATTTGCTTCGCAGGTATTGCCGAAAGGGCCAATAGCTAGGGCTTGTTGGTATGCTCTTGGAGCTGAACCCTGGGTCTGCCCCTGTGCCAACAAATGGTTCTGTTGCCGGGACAAGAATCTTCATAAGGGAATGTCAAGGTGGTTCCCATCGAAGACAGAGATTCAAAAGTGGATAGAAGATCAAGAGAAGGACTTCGTTGAAGCCCAGAATAAGAATCCTAATCTTAGTACAGAAGATTGGTTGGAGAAATATATCTTTACCGATATTCACGAGATATTATTTGGAGGGATCCATCAAGAGCTACATGATTGGTTAGCTAGGTTAGTAGATACCTAGTTCGAGATAAAACTTAGATCTCCTGTAGTTTGGACATTGACGTTGATCCAGAAGGTTAAAAGGGTTGATAACATTGTATCCAGGGCAGTAGATCACTGGTTTGATAGTACCATTGGAGGGTATATCACTGAGTTTGTTGTTGACAGAGTAGAGTCATACAACCAAGTTGAAAGATATTTTTTTAAAGGACCCAGGGGAAAATTTTTACAAGTCCTGAAGTTGAGACTCAAGATGTTGTTGCATGAGAAGAACATCTTAAAGATACAATAGATAGAGAAGATTTGAAAAGGTTAATGTTCAAAAATTCAGACAACGACACAGAAGCGGGAGATACGTGCAATGGAAGAGTATTTCAAGGGGTTCACCTTGAGAATCTCTTTAAGAAAAACTATGGGGAAGAGGGTTTCTATAGTGGAGAAGAGGCAGATCTGACAGACGAAGAACATTCAGAACCTGTGGGGCCAGAGGAAGAATCAGCTGAAGAACTTTGCCAAAATGAGCCAAAAACCTCAGGAATTGTGCAAGCTACTAAAGTAAGTAATATCAATCCTCCTGTTGTTTCAGAAACGCTAAGTAATCAGAACATTCCAAATCACCAGAGTCCGCATAGCACTATTACTAGGAGCTCAGCATCCACTCAGATAGGAAACCTAGGAAACTCCATGGCAGATGAGATGAGGCTCCCTATATTTAGAGGAGATGGATCTGAAGATCCTGATCAACATTGGTTCCTATGTGAGGCCGTATGGAACATTAGAAATATTACCGACGAAGCTGTTAAAAGAAACCAGTTTAGCACTACACTGAGAGACCGTGCGTTAAGTTAGTACATGAATCTTGTCCAATGATTTGCGCAGCCTAAGCCATTGAATGAGATCAAGAACACATTGATTGCAGAGTTTAAGAAACCTAATTTGGAGTCCCAATGTATTACAGAGCTAAAAGAGATCAAGCAAAAGGTAGCCGAACCTGTTTGGCAGTTCGATTAGAGATTCAAGACCCTTAAAGGAAGATTGACCTTTAAGAACCCAGACGAGCAAAACAAAGAATGGTTCATTGCTGCTCTCTTACACAATATTAGAGTCCCCCTGATGTAGTAGAAGATTGCTTCACAAGAAGAAGCATTGGAGATCGCCATGAAGCTTGAATCAACCCCTATGGGAGAATCCAGCTCAGGTATGAGTCAGATCTTGAGTCAGCTAACTAGTTTGTCTCTACAGGTCGAAGACATGAAGAAAGACAAGGGAAAAGACAAAAGAGAAGACATCTGGCATGTCAGATGCAGATCAGAAGGTCATGACAAGGAGCACTGCCCTCTATTCAATGAATACTTGGCTTCTGAAGCTCCGATCCCCTTGAAGCAAGTCACCTTACCTTGGTGCGAAGTATGTAGAAATCAACATTGACCTGGTGAGTGCTATTACATGCAGAAATACATTCAGACACCCACAAAATTGTATTTCACATTCACGATAGAGATTGCAGAGCTTATGATCTCATGCATGAAATATCAAGAGACATATACAAGATCCAAGGTGAAGTACATAAAGAAGGAAACAATCCACAGTATAACTCCTCAGGAAGAGGAAACTTCAATCCTTGTGATGGATACAGAGGACGAGGACGAGGAGGAGGAATGGGTCAAGGCCGAAGACAAATAATCTGTTATAACTGCACGCAGCCAGAACATTTAGCAAGGGACTGTCAGAACCCTTGTACCACTTGCAGTTATTGCAACTCCTTCGAGCATGTCATTGAGGACTGCCCTGTGCTGCTATCCAAGCTTCAAGAAAGACGAGGACCCCAGTAGAACCCACAAGTGCAATTGATCTATGCTGAACCTCGTAGAGCAGACCCTAGAGTTGTTGTTATTACTCGAGGAGGTGCTACCACAGGAGCGGATAGAATGACCTAAGGAAAGATCACATAAGACTCAGGCATCAGGAAAGCTACAGAGAAGACCCAAAATTTTGATGTGAAGAAAGAAAGACAAATCTTTGAGGAAGAAAGGCAAGAGTTCAAAGCATATCCAGGTTCTTCCTCCAAAACATGACCAGAAATCAGAGAATATGGGATGCCTCAAGCATTTGATCAGTCGACTTCACCAAAAGGAGGAAAAGAAGTTAGTAAGCTCATTGAATTTTTATACACTTGTATTAAGTTAATTCAGGATGAGAACACTGTGCAAGAACTACAAAACTTAATCAGGCAGTATGAGCTAGGGAAGATAGACCCCTTACTAAATAGGGCAGTACACCAAATTGGTAAGAAGAGAAAGACAAATAAAGAATTACATTTGAATGCTCAAATAGGAGAGTATGATATAGACTATGTGGTCCTCGACTTAGGGTCGGAGGTCAATGTCATGACGAAGTAAACTTGGGCACTAATGGGAAAACCGAGGTTGATCTACCCCCCTATTAGACTTAGGAAGGCTAATCAACAAGCTGTCAGTCCATTCGGACGATTGGAGCATATCCCTGTGGACTTTGACAGGGTTAGAACCTTTGCAGATTTTGAGGTAATTTAAATTGTTGATGACAACTGCCCTTACCTTGCATTACTAGGAATTGATTAGGCCTTCAACAATTCCACTTTTGTTGATTTGAAGAAAAGACATATGACATTTGAAAGAGATGGCCTTAGGGTCATTACACCCTTAGATCTAGATGAAGGTCCGCGATACGCAGAGCTCATCAGAGAAGAAGATCACACATACGAATTGGAAAATATCTACAAACTAACATCCAGACAACAAGATTACATCAACCCTATAATTGATGGGAGTCTAAGCTGGCAAAGTGACAACGCGTGCTCATCAGATTCAGAAGAAGCACTGGAGAACTGGATGAACCAGATGTATGAAGTATCTACTAGAAGATGTGCTATATTAACTAGAGAAGTTTGCTGGATCGGCACAACAGTGAGTAACTTACCCACATTTGATGGTCTGAACCCTTTAGAAGCCTTCCTATCATATTTTGAAACAAGTGTACCAATACAACAGAGATTGTTGGCAATCGAGGAGGCCCTGAAAGCCACACCAACAAGATGGTGGGGGACACATAAAAGCAATATCACAGACTGTACCCAATGTTGAACCTTGATGACAACGCGGTTCTCAGCACAAGCAGTAAGTTGCAAAGTAAGATATACTGGTCAAAGTTGCCCAAAGGGCCACGTGCGAAGATGTGAAGAGGCCTGGAGTGACATTCCTTGAGAACAATGGGTGCACAGATTCATTAACACACTGGACACGACCCCTATCAACTGGTACCTTCAAGTGGAGCTGTGCCTTGTCACTACAGATTGGGAAGGTATGATTCAAAAATTTGTAACCACATTTTTATTTGAAAGTGAAAATCCTTTAGTAGACCAAGCATTACAGATTGTGAGAAAGAAGGTATTCAAGGAAGCATCTAGCCTCCCTATGGAACAAGAAGAGGACGAATGGACTGCGCCTCTCCATAAATTGCAGAGTTGCTACAACATCAATGCCAATGACGACGATGATCCCAGAAAGGTAAACATCAATGAAACAAAAGGCCAAAGAAATGTGGAAGGACCAGGAGTTGAGCTACCATTTATTGGTCAGCCAATCAAGATTAAAAAAGTCAACATTGGGACAGAGGAGACACCGAATCTTGCCAATGTTGGAGATTATTGGGATGTTGCTACCATTGACAAGATTACAGAGTTAATGCATGAGTTTCAGGACTTTTTTCGGACCAAGTTCACTGATATGAAGAGTATCAAAGGTCCTATGGGAGAAATGAGGATCCCTTTGAAACCAGGTGCGAATCCAGTCAAGAAAAGGCCCTACAAATTGAACTCGAAATATAAGGAAAAAGTGAAGATTGAGCTCGACAGAATGCTGGAAGCATGGATTATTGAACCTGTTCAAGAGTCAGAGTGGATTAGCTATATGGTCATACAAGACAAGAAGACAGGAGAAATCAGGATATGTGTGGACCTCCGAAAGTTGAATGATGCCTGTTTGCATGACCCTTTCCCTACACCATTCACTGATGAAGTATTAGACAACGTGGGAGGCCAGGAGGTATATTCTTTTACAAATGGATTTTCAGTATACCATCAGATCCGGATTGCTAAGGAGGACCGCCACAAGACCATGTTTTCCACAGAATGGGGATCCTACCAATATACAGTAATGCCATTTGGACTGAAGAATTCCCCAACCATCTTTTCCAGGGTGGTGGTCGAAGCGTTCAAAGAATTTTTGCATAAATTTTTAGAAGCATATTTTGATGACTGGACTGTGTTTAGTTTGTTGAAAAATCATATTGAATGTCTATGGATAATGTTAGATAAATGCAGGCAGTGTCAAATTTCTTTGAATCTAAATAAGTGCATCTTCTTCTCACCATTTGGAGTGTTATTAGGCCATATTGTATGCAAGTAGGGATTACTGGTTGATCCATCTAAAATTGCAATTATAGTTGATTTGCCACCTCCTTCTTTAGTCAAACAACTACGCATTGCGCTAGTACATATTGGCTATTACAGGAAATTCATTAAAGGCTATACCCAAATCACAACACCGATGGAGAAGCTGTTAAAGAAGGATTGTCAGTTTGGCTGTATAGACAAATGCCAGCAGAGCTTCGACACGCTGAAACAAAAGATGGTCACTGTGCCCATTCTGGTTTTTCCAGATTGGAGCAAAGAGTTTCACGTACACGTCGATGCATCTTCTATTGCATTGGGAGCACTACTGGAAAAACTGGGAGAAGGGGAGATCGACCACCCGTTATCTTTTGCTAATAGGAAACTATCTACAACTGAAATTAATTACACTACTACCGAGAGAGAAGGATTAGCCATGGTGTATGCATTGAAAAAATTCCACCACTACTTGTTGGGAGGACACTTTAAAATGTTTACAGATCACTCCACGCTGAAATAT
Organism: Picea glauca; assembly: GCA_000966675.3. NCBI lineage: Eukaryota > Viridiplantae > Streptophyta > Pinopsida > Pinales > Pinaceae > Picea > Picea glauca. Next base: position 826,793 of record JZKD02S0950014.1, read on the forward strand.
CTAGTCAACAAGCCAGTGTTGGGGGGGAGAATATGCAGATGGCTTCTACTGTTTCAAGAATATGATTTTGAAATCATACCTAAGCCAAGAAGAATGAACAAGGGTCTTGACCACTTGTCGAGGCTGGAACATGGCGAAGAACCCACCAGTTTGGAGGATACACTACTAGATGCATAATTGCTCGCCATTAGAAAGATTGATGACCATTTCGAAGACATAGTCTAGTTCCTGTCAATAGGAATGGAACCTAGTGAGTATACAATTCCCTAGAAGAAACAACTAGTGGTGCGCGCTGCAGACTTTTCACTTATAGCTGGTCATCTATACAAAATGGGACCTGATGAGATACTAAAAAGATGTGTTATGGAGATAGAGCGACCATCGATCCTTGCAGAAGCTCATGAAGGCATCACAGGAGGAAACTACGTAGGGAGAGAAACTGCGCAGAAGGTCTTGAGAGCTGGACTTTGGTGTCCCACCTTACACAGAGATGCTAAAGATTATGCCAGAGCCTGTGATGTATGCCAGATAGTTGGGAAATTGTCCAGGATAGTTGAAATGCCATTAGCACTGCAGATGACCCTACAAGAATTTGAAAAGTGGGCCATTGACTTCATGGGACCTATAAACCCACCAAGAAAGTGCACAGGAGCAAGGTATATCATTATTGCGACATAATACTTAACCAGATGGGTTGAATCCAGAGCAGTTAAAGACTGTAGTGAAACTACAACTGCGTGTTTTATATTTGATGACATAATAACCAGGTTTGGATGCCCCAAGATCCTTATGAGTGATCAAGGTACACACTTCATCAATAAGACATTTGAAGTGTTGACTGAAGAATTTACAGTCCACCATTAGAAGAGTACACCTTACCATCCACAAGCAAATGGAACAGTTGAAGAATTCAACAAGATCTTGGAGACAACATTAACGAAGATTTGCATTTTGAATAGGGATGACTGGGACTTAAGAGTACCTGCAGTAATATGGGCCTATCAAATCACTTGTAAGAAATTAACAATGCATACCCCTTTCAAGTTGGTTTATGGTCTCGAAGCTATTGTCCCGATGGAATACTTGGTACCAAGCTTAAGAATTGTTGCTTTTACAGGTATGGATGACACTGGTGCTGTTCAAGAAAGGCTCACACAATTGGTTGAACTGGAAGAATACAGATTCATTGCAGGATTCCACCAACAAGTTCGAAAGGAATGAGAGAAGGCATATCATGACAAGCACATCAAGAAGAAGGCATTCAAACAAGGTGATTTAGTACTTGTGTATGACAGTATGTTTATAAAACACCTAGGGAAGTTCAGAACGCATTGGCTTGGACCATATGAGATTTCCTATGTTACAGAAGGAGGAGCAAGGATGACAGATCAACAAGGAATATGGATTGTGGACAACTCAGCAAGAGGAAAAAGCCACCATTGGATGCTTTGGAGCACCACGCAAGAAGGAAGGAAATGCAGGCTGGCGAAGTTCGAAAAAAGTGGGTCATGTTGACCTAGGGTTTTAGAAACCTAGGGTTTTAGTATCTAGGGTTTTTGGCACCTAGGGTTCGGTCTAAAAGCTATCGGTGAGGTGTTGTAATGTATAAATAGAGGTCTAAAGGGCCTAGGTTTTGTTGGTAATTCTGCAGTACAATATTGTTGTTGATCTAGCTATAGTATTTAGTGAGGGATCATTGTATCGAGAGAGAGAAGTGCTTAGAGAGAGGAAGCCTTATGGTATTGTAAGATCTTCTGCTGTGTGCGAAGGTCAAGTCCTGCAGCTGGGTGCGCAAGAAGGGGAGAGAAAGAGAGAGAAGAAAGAGGATCTGCTAGTTGAGAGCGTAGATAAGAACTGCATGCTTTACCTTAATGAATCATAAACATAGTTCTGTGGACATAGCCCTAGAGAGAGAGTGAACCATGTACATCTGTTGTTGTGTGTGTGATTGGCGCTTTGATCTCTGTCGTTGTTATATTGTTGCCTACCTTATTGTATTAGATCAAATCTATAGCTGTGAAGGATAGATCTAGCTAGTTGAATGATATATGCATGATGTATTGCTGTTGTAATAGATCAACTTGATATTCCCTTGGTTGTAGAGATCTTTGTCCTGCAACCCCCTCATAGCTGCTTCGGGTGAGACTGCATCTACTTCATAGGTGTTGCCGAAAGGGCCAGTAGCTAGGGCTTGTTGGTGCGCTCTTGGAGCTGAACCCTGGGTCTGCCCCTATGCCAACAACAATTCATAACCCAATTGATGAAAGGAACATCAAACCCTAGATGTGTAAGTAATAACCGGATGTACAACCAACTTACTCTATCATAGGATTTCGAGAGATAGATATTTAACACTACTCCTTTTTGACTTCTTGTCTTCATACTGTGAAGCCCTTCTTTTGCTATACCTGTGGCTTCATGGATTTGTCTTCCTTCCAGAAAGCCAAACTGTTGTTCCAAAATATTTTTAGATAGGATTCTTTTAATCCTTCTAGCAATTACTTTTGAGACGATTTTGTAGGCGCAATTACAAAGAGAGATTGGTCTGAAATCATCTAGAGTCTTCGGGTTATCTGTATTTGGGATAAGTGCAAGGAACTTTGAGTTAAGGCTCTGTGGGATTCGGCCTGAAGTTCTTGTGTCCTCAACCATCTTCAACAAATCAATTCCTACAATCTCATAACATCCTAAAAAGAATTCAATAGTCCATCCATCTGGGCCTGGGAATTTTTCTTTTTGGAAACTATGAAGCACTTCTAAAAGTTCTTTTTCTGTAATTTCTTCCATCAAGAGCCAATTATATGCTTCCTCAACAAATCTGGGAAAAATTGTGCCACTTTGACTACTTTTTCGAAGCCCTTCTTGTGCTATACCTATGGCTTCATGGATTTGTCTTCCTTCCAGAAAGCGAAATTGTTGTTCTGAAATATATTTAGATAGGATTCTTTTAATCCTTCTAGCAATTACTTTTGAGACAATTTTGTAGGCTCAATTACAACGAGACATTGGTCTGAAATCATCCAGAGTCTTCGGGTTATCCATATTTGGGATAAGTGAAAATAACGTTGAGTTAAGGCTCTGTGGGATTCAGCCCGAAGTTCTTGTGTCCTCAACCATCTTCAGCAAATCAGTTCCTATAATCTCATAACATCCTAGGAAGAATTCAATAGTCCATCCATCTGGGCCTGGGATTTTATCTTTTTGGAAACTGTGAAGCACTTCTAAAAGCTTGTTAAGTTCCCAAATATATCTACAAATATAATCACCACAAATACTAAATACACAATAGATCCACAAAGCAATATAGAAGAAACCACACTATATTATTACCAAACCCTTGAGGTAGGGCAACACCATACAATGGATCCTATTATGGAAGGGATCCTCTCCTTTTCACTAGCCTCTTCGAGGGGGAATCCTCCTATTGAGATACTACGCCAAACACAATAATTCTCTTCATATCTCATTACATTTCTTGAACCCCTTTATATAGTGCTACCATCACCTAAGAACATTCTAGAGGAGGAATCTTCTAGAAGTAGAACCTTCTAAGAAGTC